>ML863296.1:23162-35704 GCA_009831015.1 Picea engelmannii
TCATCTGACACATATGGAGCCACCTGCTCCTGATGTGCATCATCATCTTCTTCTTCAAAATTACATTCTGCATCTACATGATTATACTTTACTGGTCTTCCTCTTGGATCATATCTAACAACGTATGACCAACCTGATCTACCAAGTAACTCTAAGTAAAAGACTTGCTCACATTGACTTGGAAGAACATAAGGCTCTGTGCCCACCTCAAATTCCCTTGTATTAACCATGGTAAATCCATTAGCATGCTCAATAACAGTTCTTTCAGGATCACATTCATGCATCTGTAGCCTGTACCATTTGATCTCAAACAAAACTGTTTTAAAGGAATTAAAATCACACTTAATTATATCCTCCAAATACCCATAGTACCTGTTTTCAGTTTCTTTTGGATGCCTTTCACTTCTAGAGGAAACATTTGTGACCTTAAACACTGCATTTATCATACAATCTGAGGCTTTTATCTTATCATACAACTTTTTGATGTGAAGTTTGCGACCATTACACCACATAGCCTTGTGGTGTTTCAACTACAACATGGACAACAAGTAAAAAATGCATTGCCAATTAGTAAACGTGATATAACATGGAATTAGTAAATATATATTTCAAAAAATAAACAAACCAAATACATTGATATAATGGGAAATAACTATAAAAATGTGGGTGAATATACTTTCATTTTTATCTTTTAAACCAAAGGCTAAATCAATTTCCCTTTCCGTAAGATCAATAAATTCATGTCGATAACAATGCATTGTTTAATCATCTTACTGACCCCTTACCATCATAACCTATCATAGTATTCTTCACATTGTTATATCTAATACTCCATCCAATCAATATTTTTTTCAATGTATAAATGCAGAGCACCCCACTCTTGACCAACTATATGAAAAAATAACAATTGAATATCAATAATTAGCTATCATTGGAAAAGTTTAATATAGTTGATGGAATAAAAATAAATGAATGAGTATGATAATATAAAATTGAAAAATTAAATGTATAATATATTAAATCTACAAAATCTAATTACCTTTCATGGTACTCATTCTAGCTTTCCCCAATAGGACCTCCCCTTCAAATTTGTTGATGGAGTCGAGATGCCAAATGTGAGGCACATTCATATATTTTTATAATTTAGGAATATATTGACTAATATACACCATGCATTGATATACCATATATCCATCCATCATAGAACCTCTTGGATGTGCTCTTTGTTTAACAAAATCCATCGATGACTTCAACTGCCTCTCCACCATCCACATCGACCTTGTGTGTACTGGTCCACATAATTCAATCTCCTCAACTTGGTGTATGAGGTAGTTTTGTTTTGCATTGAAAAATGTTGGAGGTAAATACTTCTGCATTTCACACATTAGTCGGGGAATTTCTCTCTTCCAATACCTTATATCTTCTTTATGGATTTATTTAGATGAAAGCCACCTACAAATGGTCCAAGAAAATAACAAGTTTGAATAATATCACAACATATATAAAATTGCAAATAAAACACAATATGTCAATAAGTTCTGCTACAAAGCACTGAAGAAACATTTTCCATATAAAAATGCATTATTTACCTCATGTATTTTCCAAGATCATATATAACTTGTTTTCTGTTGTTGTCAAAGATATCTGGGAGAGATAAAGGTAGAACATATTGTAACAAAAAGCAAATCATTAATATTTATTTCCAAATAAGAGAACAAAATTACTAAAAAGATGTATACCAATATGTTAATATACCTAATAATTACCTTAATGAATGTATGTCAATCATGTGTTTTAACCCCACCAAAATCATCTTTTTTCGTTAAGATATTTTCTATGTTCGATGAAAACCCCGTCGGAAACCTAATTTTTTGAATGACCTCTTTTACAACATTGCTCTGTTGCTCTACCAATAACCATGGAAGAATAATATTTTGTTCTCAACCATCACCATTAGAATTAATAATCACACTTTTCAATACGTGATTAGCTTCCTTGATGTCACTACAACTCTTTCCAATTCTTTCTTTGTTAGTCCTTCCATCTAAGATTCACCATAACAATTATGTTATATTCTTCCCAATATGCATTGTATCAAACAGATGAACTATTTGTAGGTGCTTGTAGTAAGGAAACCTATTGAATTGTATGGGGTAACTTTTCATTCCTCATGGAAGCCCATTCATGCCTTAACGACATTCATGAAACATAAACGAAATCACATTAACACTAATTAATAAATATAGTTAGGTACCATGCTGAACAATATTCACTGGAAAAAAAAAATCATAAGATTTATATATATGGTACATAAATAATTTGCACATCTTGATGATTTCTATTATATTCCAACTTCCATAGGTGAGGTGTCATTCTCCGTGGTTTTTTTCCATTCTCTTCTTTACCATTGAATTTTTTTTTCTCGGTAGTTCGATAACTATGGTTCTTAGGAAAAAAGTGCCTATACTCATCAAACACCTCCTTTCCTAAACTTCTTGAACAATGAGATTTTATCCTAGGACCACAAAATGGACATGCAAATTTACCCTTTGTTTGAAGCGCTGCAAGATATATGAATTAATGTAGAAAATTAGGATTACAATTTTTAAAAATGCATGATATTTTCAAAAAGTTGTATAATATTAAAGTGCAACAAAAAGTTACATACCACAAAAATGTGTTAACCTAGGAGCATCATGAATTTTCCATGAAAGTATTCCATGGAATTGAATTTTTTTTTCCCTATTAGTCTAGAGATGTCATACATAGTGATGCTAGCCCATAATTTCAACATCTCATCAATAAGAGGCTCAATATATACATTCATATATTTAACTTGGTACTTACCTAATTGGTTCAACATACATTAATTATATTTAGTTATACATCCTTATATATAAAAGATATAATTATCATGCATGAAACAAAGAAATGAAATATTATGGCATACTTTCAAGTAAATAAAGACAAGTTAATTAAATACCTGGAAAAATCATTGTCAAAATGGTGTGCTCTCTCTTTATCGACATCCAAGGAGGAAGGTTATTGTTTATAACAAAATCGGGCCACACTGAGTAAGTAGAATGAAGCTCTCTAAATGGATTGACACCATCAACTGCCAATGAAAGTCTAACATTACGAGGTTCTTCTTTAAAAATTGGCCATTTTTCTTCGATGTTCTTCAATGCAGAACCATTTATAGGCATTCGAAGAACATCGTCTTCACTTTTGTTCTTTGCATGGAAATCCATAAATTGTGTTATACTTTGGCACCTGAACAACCGTTGGAAACATGGAATTATGGGAATATAACAAAGAACTTTTCGAGGCACCTTTTTTTTTTCTTGATTGGTTCAATATATACTTATTTGACATTGCAGACATTCATTTTGTGATGCATATTGTCCATAGTATATGATATGATCATTAGGACATGCATCAATAGCTTGATACTCCATTCCAATTTCTTTCATAATCAAATATATTTCTCGATATGTGCATTGTAAAATATTTGACAGTGGTAATAGAAATTCACCTAACAATCTACACCATTCAAAAAAATAAGTCAATGTAAACAATATTAATCATAAATATCGCATTGTTAAGAACCAAATATCAAAATAGCATAAAAAACCTCAGAATAAGTACTCAACACCTTGACAAAGAGAGAATTTCAGATAATATGCCTCTTTGAGGGGGAAACCTCTTTATACACCACATAAATTTACAAATACAAGATGATTCCAAATGAAAAGGTCTCCTTGGTATATATAGGAGACTAGGAGGTACAATTACAACTAATGGACCCATGCCAACATAAATAAAATAACAATGCTAATGTAATATTTCCCAATTAAGGGATATTGTGTCATTATTTAGGTCTTAACATGCTCCTCCCCTTCAGACAAGTGTTTTCTACAACGCTTGAGTAATTATGGATGTTTCTGTATAAAACACTCATCTTCCCAAGTGAAATCTTTAGCAAGTAGTTTCCTCCACTTAATGAGATACTCTAAAATGGATCTATTCCTCGGCTGGCGAATTCTTGTGTCAGTGATAACTTTAAGCTCCAATATGATTTTTTCCTTCCTTGTCTAGTTCTGGAAATATAGTTTGAACTGGGATCTTGTCACCTATAACTTTCTTTCACCATGAAACATGGAAAACTGAGTGTACTCGCTAATATGCATGCAACTCCAATTTGTATGCCATAGTGCCAATCTTTTGCAACACCTTATAAGGGCCATAGTACTTTGGTGATAATTTGTTATCCTTCTTAGCTTGCTTGAGGGACATGTTTGTATGGTTGTAGTCTTAAAAATACCCAATCCCCTACTTCAAAACTTATTTCACTATGATGTTGATTTGATTGTTGTTTCATGTGATTTTGTGCCATTGTTAGGTTGTCCTTTAAGAGTTGGAGAATTTGTTTTTGATGCTCGGTGTGATCTTCCACTTCTTGAACCTTATATTTTTTCTTTTAGATAAAAAGTGATGGAAGGTGGGTGATATCCATAGAGTGCCATAAACAATGTCATTTTTGTTGCAATATGAAAGGAAGTGTTATACCACCATTCTGCCAACAGTAACCACTTGAACCATTATGTTTGTTTATCAGAGACAAAGCAATGAAGGTAGCCTTCCAGACATTTGTTCACTATCTTGGTTTGTCCATCAGATTGAGGATGATAAGATGAGCTATGAGCAAATTGAGTACCTAAAAAAGAAAACAATTATGTCCAAAAATGTCCAGTGAAGATGGGATCTCTGTCACTTACAATAATCTTTGGGCTTCCATGTAGATTTTGAACTATCTCCATGAATGCGGTGGTAACTGTATTGTATTTGAAAGGATGAGAGAGTGCACAAAAGTGTGCGTACCTGGTCAATCTATCAACAATCACCATGATGGCACTCTTTCCTTCAGACTTCGGTAATCTTGTGATGAAATCCATGAAAACCTCCTCCCAACACTGACTTGGGCTGGCTAATGGTTGTAAAAGATCCGGGGTCTTAATTGTTTCCACCTTATATTGTTAGAAAAACAAACATTCTGCCAAAAACCTTTTACCATTAGTTTTAATTCCATCCCAAAAAAAATCCTTCTTGACCCTATGGTAGGTTTTCAAAAATCTTGAGTGCCCTCCTTCTTAAGAGGTGTGCAATTCCAAGAGTACCTTTTGTTTGAGTTGGGAGTTCTTACATAAATATAAGCGATTTTGTACCATACTGAATCATTTTTCCATGTAAATGAATCTGATGTACTAGAATCTAGCTGCAACCTTTGAATGAGAGTCCACATGTTTTTGTCATTCTGTAACTTTTGTTTGAGTTGGGAGTTCTTACATAAATATAAGCGATTTTGTACCATAGTGAATAATTTTTCCATGTAAATGGATTTGATGCATTGGAATCTTGTTGCAACCTTTGAATGAGAGTCCACGTGTTTTCTTCATTCTTCCATACATCCCTCACTTTTATTATCCAATCGGGTTAGATGATTGAGATAGAACAGAGAAAGGCCTCAACATCTTCATCCTTTCTTAAGAGTGCATATGCCACAACATTTTGCTTCCCCTTTTTGTAGATGATTTCAAAATAATAACCCAACATCTTGGTCACCCATTTTTGTTGTTCTTTTGAAGACAGTGTTTGTTCCAAGAAGTATTTAAGACTATCATGATATGTTTTTACCTTGACATGCCTAGCTATTAGGTAAGGGCACCATTGCTTCAATTCATGTAGTATTGCCATCATTTCCTTCTCATAAATGGGTTTGTGTAAGTCCTTTCCCTTGAGTGGCAGAATTTCAAAAGCACGGGGCATTCCTTCTTGCATTATAACAACACCAATGCCATTTGTCGAGGCATCACTGTTGTAGTAAAATCTCCTTGCGGACAGGTAGATTGCCTCTAAGAGCTTGACCCTAACTCTAGACAGAAAATGCTTAACGTGGACACTGACTTCCTTTCAAATCTATCTAAGCTAACACATGGGAAGGAAGGATAACATAAGTACCTCTTTATCGATGTTTGTCCCTGCACGCTCCTAGTTGCGCTTCGATCCTTTGCTTTTCGCTGAATCCTATGGACAAAACAAGATATGACCACTTCCTACCCTATTTATATTAGCTTGAAAACAGATCTATCAGTTAATGATAAGTTCATGTAACATCAGACACAACCTAGAAAGAAACAGGCCAAGCGTGTCATATTGATGAGAATAACAACAGTAGTACTTACAATCGTAGATGTGAATGCGATAGCTTCGTCGAGTCCTCTTCGTCTAACCCTTTCCTGAAAGATCCACAACCTGGACAACAACAGCTTCACTGATCACTCTCCTTTGGCTGACTGTGTATTTTCTCCGAGATCATAAGTTTCATACCAGTAGTTCCTCCCCCTTTCCACCATCATAGAGCCTGTTTATATAGGTTAAGAGGAGCTTAACCTCTTGAGTTATCTTTATAACAAGTTGAGAACTTCTCCTCAGATCAAGGATATCTTGATGAAACTAAGAATTTGAACACAACTGCCTCCTAATCTCGAAAGATCCTCCCCTTATTCTCCTCAACGGGCCAACTACTGCCTCAGATTAAGCAGCGCTCCCTTAGAAGGGGCATCAGAGCGTTGTAGCGCTCCCTGGTAAGCTTTTGGAGGGCGCCAGTGCTCCCAAGATAAGCAGCGCTCCTTCAGAGGGGGCAGGGAAGCGTTATAACGCTCCCTGAAGCCTTGTAGGGGAGCGCCAGTGCTCCTAGAGCTGATATAGGGGAGCGCTCCCCCTCAGAACCTTTGTTTCAGAGCTCTCTTTAGGTGTCAAGAGTTATTTGACTTCAATAAACCAGTTCTTCTTCTTCAAATCAAGCAGATGAGATGTTTTAAGTGTCTCCTTAGTGTCATCGTCATGGAAATACGCTCGAACATCATTTGCGACACTTGTGACCAACTTGCAACACTTGCGAAAGTTGTAAGGAGGATGCGACACTTACGACAATTGAGAGGAAGATGTGACACTTATCCAACTGAGTAATTTTGATGTGTAACAGATTTCCCCCCAAAGTATGAAGTTAGAATATTCCAACTGATAACTGAAATACTTTGTAGACGTCCAAGCAAGGGTATAGACTCAGAGAACCTGACAGAAGCTGCACACAAACAACCAACAAATATCATGACATATTTCAAAATCCAAGGCAGGCATACCTATGCTTGGGTGATCAAGACTTAGCAAGATATGGCCGCCATAAAATACACTGTGGATCCATAATTATATTGATAAAAAAAAAAGGGTATAGCCACCGAAGATACAATGTGGATCTATACTTTGATGACTTGGACCATTCGTAGCCACGAAGAATACAAAGTGGATCTACGAGATGACAAGACATAGCCACGACCAATACAAAGTGGATCTATGTGACAATGTATGTGTTCGTGTCCAATGAATACTCCTTCGCAGCCTGGGCAAAGTATATATCAAAGTGGTTACCCAACCTAGGGTCTTCTTCACCAATCCCAATATGGTATGAATCTGACCATGCAAATAGATGTCCTGATGTCGAACATGGCAGAAACCACTTGATTACCAGTCAATGGTGTGAACCGTTAACAAGTGTGAGGGAGATCACAATTAATGTCAATGATTCCCAAGGTACCCTAGTACATTCCAACGAATGTGAATAGATGAGCCGAAGTCAAACACCCGTGGAATAATTCGATCAGAGGTCAATGATGTAGACCTACTGTCGAATGTGAGGAGGCCTGCCATTGAGGCATGCAGGTCCCAAAGTACTAACTGGTTTCTAAGTCTGATTCCCGGATAATGTGTTGGAGTCAACAGGAATAGACTCGTCGAGGGAGGGCCTTGATGTATCCCCCATCAACGACACAAACAAACATAGAGATGTAATTGGCAGATCAAATGGACATGGACTGACACAGGTTTTGAGGCAAGATATTTGGGATGGTTGACTCTCGAGGCAGATACTTCCCTTGAACACTGAGGCACAACAGCAAAATGTGACATGGACCAAAACTATGCAGTGGGTATCGTGGCTCATATCGGGTGACCCAAAGGAGCGAAAGGAACTCAAAGGATTGGCTCAGTGCAGAGGTTCAGCGGATTATGATATGTGCAAATGACAAAGTGTCGTGTTCAAGGGCGACTCTAAGAAGTGCTGGATGATATTCTCAAGAGACTGCTTGGCTTGCTCCTTTCAATTTTTTCCCCCATCCAAATAGATGAGTACCTCTTTTTGATTTAATGAGATCGAGGAGGATAACACATGCTCGATATAACTCACCTTCAGTAAGTTCCTCTTCTTTTGTTTAGCGAACCAGAAGAAGTAAGGGTTCGGTCCCATATGGGTCTGTCGATGTGTGCTTTAATGAGTCCAAAGATAGAAAACTCGAAGGTTTTTCGGGATTATAGAGTTTGGAAAAACACTTAAAATAGAAATCACTCAGTTCCTTTTTCGTACAGTAGTCCAATGAGACCGAAAAAGGGTTAAACTATTGCTCGAAAGACGCCCTTTCTGACCTTTTAACGAGTGTGAAAGGAAGCAAGGTCGCTCGACAATCTTTTCATATTTAGGGAGTCTGAAAAGGGTTTAAAGAAGTCTCCAGGGGAGTTCCTTTTTCATGTGTTTGTATCCGTATGGGTCCGAAAAAGAGATAAAATTTTACCCGGTTACGTTCTCATATTGTCGAGCTCGAGAACGAACTAAGACTATGCTCATAAGTGCGACAAGGTGAATAATTCATCAAGACTGCCAGGAAACCTGCAATGCCAGAACTACAAACCAGGGTTTAGTGAAGCCATTATATCATTAGAGAAACCCAAAAAATGACCATACCTTATAAAAAATGAAAATTTATAAATAACAATTGATTTGAAATTCATTTACCATTTCATTTTGCAAGGATTTTTGGAGTAGTGGAGAATCTCATTTTGAAGCAGATCTTGTTTTCCTCACTGCCAGAGCTACGGTTCACCGTTTTGCTCGTCGTTTGGACCAGGTAGGTGTCCATATCTTGATCTTTCAATTGCATGGTTTCACATCCATTTTCATAGCATTATTCATTTTAAAACACGAAGCCCTAAGTCGCCCCAATTAGAACCAAATCAGCCTCTTTTAAAAAATAATGGAAAAGGGGAATTATTTTACAAAAAATGCTTTAGAGAAGGATGGTTAAGATGTCAACATCCTTGTGGTCAATTAGATAGGTCGTTTTTAGTAAAAGAATTCATAAAAAATCCTCCCAAATGCCCACGCAGCCCCCAAAGTCGTTTTGAATTTTTAAAATGTTTTTATCATTATTCGATAAATGTTAAATGTTTAGGGGAGGGCGTGGTGGTTAAAAAGAGTGAGTGGTTTCTTTTAGATGATGTGGGCATCTTATTTCATGTTTTAAATTGCTTTTGAAAATCGCTGAAATTGCCAAAACGTGGAAATAACGACTTTCTTGATTTTTTTGTTTTGTCGGTAACTTCGGCAATCATGATTGAGTGGAAAGAGAGGGAACATGAGATGGATGACTTAGCCGCCTTACAGAGTCCTCATACATGGGCCACTTTGTGAGCTTGTGGCTTGCTCAAGTTCTTCAAGTTACAAAAAATGAAGAGAGAGATTTTATTGCTCGAGCATATGATTGGCCTCTGGGACGTTGCAGAACAAGGGTTCTGAATCGGCACACAACTTTTAACCATTGAGTTAGAAGATGTGTACTTTTTGATCGGCCTCTCCAAAAGAGGGGTCCTCATATCTTTCACTGGGCAGAGGGTGCTACCTGAACAAGTGGACGTGTATCTGGCACGCCACTGCATCCCAGGAGCAAGGTTGGTAGGGGGCAGGATCTCTATCAAGGATATTCGAGATTTTCCCCTTCGATCTATACTATTCTCTATCACAAGTGTGACATGCAGCACTAGCACCCATCTGGCATCAAGATCACAGGTGGCTTAAGGTGTTCAGTGTTTGGAACCAACACTGTTCAACTGGAGTGTAGCGTTCCTTCGGAATGTGAAGGAACAGATCTCACGGTGCAGGACTGGTCAGAAGCAGTTTGGCTATGGTTCGTTTTTGGTCTCATTTTTTCTAGAGAGCATCCCTCAGATGTAGCCTCAGATAGCACTGACGGTACGACTAGTGGATGAACCTAGGATGGAGAGGTGGACTAGTCTGTCTCCAAGGCTAGTTTCGGAGTCATAGTTCCATTTCACTGGCAATTTCTTTGCCTCGCTGAGACGGCACTACCTTTGGATAGAGGACTTCCCTTATGCCGATGTAGATTTCCACGGGAGAATGGACTTGATTTTTCCCATGGGGGAAGACTGGGATGAGTCGGGTAAGAGACTGAGCCATACCTTGTCTAGTTTTTTTTGCTTTTAAGTTTTTGATGTATATGTATTTTTTTGGGTATGTAGAAGAGTATTAACAGATGTATTGTTTTCAACATGCAGACAAGGGAGCAGTGCACCCGGCTGATATACCGGTACCAGGACGTCGTGGAGGCATCCTGGTCGCAGCAGATCCAGTAGTACCAGTAGTAGGTCTCCGGGAGGTTGAGAGAAACCTCCAAGGCCTTACAATGAGCATCCCTCCTCTGCGGAGGGGGGAAGTGCCTTTACATCTGCAGCGGCACACTGTAGGAGTACCGGAGAATATCAATTCTCTGTTGAGGAACGTAGTGCACAAAGTAGTGTGTTACTCACATCACAATGTAGTGCGGGGAGACTAGAGTCTCTCTGGTGATCATGTTTTGTATGCCTTGTCAGGCGACGTTGTATGGGTGGAAAGACCCAATATTTTGCTCTTCTACATACTTTTTTATGTAATGCAAACATTTTAGTCACGCCATATATATATATATATATATATATATACAGTTTCAATTTTTTATGATGTCAATGACTTGTACATGATGATATATGTGATGTCTTTTAATTTACATGTAATGTACAGTTTGCTTTTCCTTGAATCTTATATGTGGGCAATGTTATCGCTCAATTTGTAGGATAGGTTTTAATAGCTTGAAGGCAAGGCTCAAACTGACGTAACAGGAGCTTCCCCACCCACTGTCACCTTGATGGGGAGCTCTTTCTATTCAGGATGGCTAACCCCAAGGGAGACATCCCTAGTAATCTGGGGTTCTGAAGGAAAAGGATCAAGGGTTCAAAGATCAAAGGTTAAGCTAAGCTTTTCCCTTCACAAATTACTACCAAATGGATAGTTAAAAGAAGTTAATTCCACTGAGAAAAGGCACATGTTTGCGAGACAAGTCAAATGAAACTAAAATGTGCTGCAGTGGTTAGTACTTCACAATTTAATGACTATCCTTAAATAGATATGAGTAATAATGAAAGTAATTATTGATGAAGTCAATGATTGCAATTAAAGGTAAGACTTGTAATATTACTTCTTCAATAAATACAAAGAGAAGTTTGCATCCAATGTATAGAATCAGATCCTTGAATTATCACAATGCAATAAATTTTCTCATATATAAATATTGTTGCTGCGTCACTATGCAAATCAAAGGTGACGTCAACCCTATTTAGCTAGACAACTAAGTGGACGTTTTGCTAAATAAGCCAATGAAATTGCTTTACACTTAAATGTTTATCAAAGGATGACAAAGCCACAATGTTTTACACTAAACAAGGGTTAAAAAGAGGCTTGACGTCATCAATATTGTTGTTGTTGCGTCACTATGCTACAAGGTGACATCAGCCCTAATCTTAGGTTAGTTTGAGAGGCAAAGAGGTGGATGTTTTACAAGTTAAGCCAATGAAAAGGATTTACACATCAATTCCAATCAATGGATGACCTAGCCGCAAATTTTAGACCAGCCAAAGTTTAAATGAGTCAAGACGTCATCAAGGTTAGGGTTAGTAAAATCGCTAGGGTTAGTTAGGGTTTCAATTTAGGAGTTTGAAAAATGTTGTTTTAAGCACAAAGAGCTCAATGTTTTAGTTTAGACTAGTGCCTTGGGTTAATGGAGTCAAATGGAGAAAGGCTAATGACTTGGAAAGACTTAAACCTAAGGACGGGAGGGTTAGGTTTAATGGTGCTACAATGGCAGGGCCACCAAATCAAAACCCTAAGGGGAGGAGGCTCATTCCGGTGTAGCTAAAGCTAGGCCTCATGCTCCTCCCTCTTTCCTTAAGACTCTTTGGCAAAACGGCTAGCTATAAAACATAGATCTATGGCTGAAAAGTGTTACTTGGGGACAAGGCTTTTCAAAACCCTAGAAGTCAAACCCTAGGTGTAAAATAAATTAGGCCTAGGACGTCTTCTTTCTTCAATCTATGTTTCAAACTAACTCAAGAAAAAGATGAACTAGTGTAGCAATGGCTAGGCTAGATTCTTCTTAATCAAATGGTTAATCAAGCTTTTACCATGGGGACATGAAGCAACAACCTACTTGTGTGTTTGCTCCCTAGGGTTTCAATGATTAAGCAAATAATAACAATGTAACCATAAGAGTAAGCTATTCTACCTACAACCATTCAATCAAGAAGTTTTGCATGCAAAATATACT
>ML863298.1:7773-23061 GCA_009831015.1 Picea engelmannii
GAAAGCATTTCTTTATCTTTATGAATTATGCTAATATGTATATCAATCGAAATGCAACAAAGTGTCATTGGAAAATAAATGTTATTGAATCATAAATGGAATGATGAGATGGTAAAATGGAATAATGGTATGTAGTGAATATAGGTTCCCTCCCCCCCCAACTAAAATTGCAGAATTGAAATTGCTATAATTATGCTTGCAGGAATTGAAACACTCCCTACATGCCCTTACCCATATGTCACCTAAGAGTTAGGAGCATGACTAATCACAGTTACATGAAAATTCAAACTAAACTTCAATCCATCGTGCTTCCTAGGCAACGGCACCAAAATGTTAGGCGGAAATATTGTCGTTTAATTTCGTTGTAGTACTTGCTCAACTATTTAATTTGTCAATGCAAGGTTCATAGGCTTATGAATCACACGCACTATATATTCAAGACTGAAGTAGAAGTAATCTAATCTAAATTGTTGAAATGAAATTAATCTAGGAAAGCATTGAAATACTAACTAGGAAAGCAGGAAATTAATCTAGGAAAGTAATACAACATGTGAAGAGATGAATAACAAAAGACATATGTGAGCTCACACAATAAATCGATGTCAAATTATATTACAAGAATCAAATGACAAAGCATGAAAGAATAACAATGGAAGAATCAAAGCTAAGAATCCCCTTCTCCTAATTACAATACTAAATTGTGAATTACATCCTCCTCTAACTCCCCCCAAATGAAGAGAGAACACTCTCTTATATACACGAGTGTCATAATGACAGATCCACTATTCTCTCAACCACTCTCAACTACTTTCCCATTATTACAAGATATGATCCCTTCAAATCCTCCACACATCTCTCAGATATCTTAGATAAGATATGCCAACCAAATCTTCCATGATCTTCCCTCTTTCAAATCTTCAAGTTTGAAGATGTAATTTGAATTTGAGGATAGGTGGTGAATGTTAACTTTGTTGAACTCTTCAAATATGGCTGCACACATCATCAAACTTATCCAACCTTGATATATAATGAAAATGTGTTAATTTCTAATATTTAATCACAAATTAACTTATAATACTAAAATGAATACAATGGAAAATAATAAGGAGAAACCCAAATATCATTATGGAAATTGTATGATAAAAGGTTTATTAGGAGCATGAAATGAAAGGAATGGTGAAGGGAAAAGAGGATATAAATGTGACATTTATGAGTCCTAACATGTATCACCCTCAAGATAATGGAACAATGGAGGCATTCAATAATATACTAGAGAATGCATTGATAGAGGTATGTAATATAGGATGGGATGACCGGGAATTAAGAATCCACGCAATGCTATGGGCCTATAGAACTACATGCAAGAAGTTGACAGGTTAGACACCTTTTAGATTAGCATATGGTTAGGAAGCATTAATGCCCATGAAATTTCTTGTACTGAGTATACGCATTGTTGCGATGCCATACCTTATGGATTTTGATGCAATATAAGAAATACTATCACAATTACTGATACTAGAGGAAGACCAATTTGTTTCAGGGTTCCATCAACAAGTACATAAGGCACAGGAAAAAGTGTAGCATGATAGAAACATTGAGAAGAAGAAGTTCCAGATAGGATATATAGTACTGCTATATGACAATAAGTTCTTACAACATCCTGAGAAATTTATGACACTCTAGTTAGGGCCATACATGATCAAATACATGATATAAGTAGGCGTTGCTCAACTTGAACAGTTGGATGGACAAGTCATGGAAGGACTAGTGAATGGGAGTCGACTCAAACTGTACATGGACAGTTTTCCTTCCACACACTAAGCGAACTATGTAGGATAACTTGTGTCATAGTGTATTATAGAAGGAAAAGGCAGGAAAAGAAAGAAAATAGTTCAGTGAAGAAGTCGAAAGTTGTAGAAGTCCAAGAAGTTAGATTAGTAGGAAATTGTCGTAGAAGAGAAAGAAGAAAGTAGAAGTGTGAAAATATAAAGAAATCCAAAATGCATAGAGAGAAGAAAACGAGCAGAAAGAAGAGATTGCACATATGACAATTAAGAGCATTTAAGACAATCCATGATGTGACGTGCAATAAAGAGATACCATAATGGTGAAGTAGTGGAATTGTGTAACAATAAATGTAGATTAGCCAAAAGATCTTAATAGATTGCATAATCAAATGGATAATTCATCAAAGATATAGAGTTAATGGAGAATTGAGGTAGGTAATGAATGCAAAGCACTAGTGGATTAGATAGAAATTTTATGCATGAAGGGAAGTTAACAGCTGGTGTTCAAGTATAAGAGAAAGAAAAGGGTCGACGGGGGAAGTTTATTGTCAGTTAGAATTTGCATAGAGAGCTGAAGTTTTAGATCCAAAGTTAGAGAGACAAAGTTTTAGAGCTGAGCTACAGAGCCCAGGTCGATTTAGAGACCATTCGTAGAGGAATATGGAACCACAAAAGGAAGCAATGGCTTTAGCATCAGTATTGAAGAAACAACACGATCAACCCACAACAATTCCTATAGTTGAAGAGACACAAGAGGTGGCCTCTTCAGTGTTGACACTCCCTAGGGATTATATCCCAACAACAAATCCATCCGCAAAACAGGTCAATTTGAAGAAATATGCAAAGTAACCTTTTGGAACAGGGGCAGACCCGGGGTTCAATGCTTCAAAAACACACCAACAAAACCCTAACTACCAGCCCTTTCGGCAACACCTGGGAATTAGATGAAGTCTCACCCAAAGTAGAGGTAGGGGGGGTTGTAGGACTCAAGTGTATACAACCTAGATGGGACACAAATTTGTGATTACAGCACTTAACAGAACACTTAGCCAACAATATGCATTAAGTTATGATTCTTATTCACATCACAGATTAACCCTTATTATAGATAAGCCTAGTAGTAAACAAGATTAAGCATGTCTAATCATTTAGCACATAGCATCGGAGAAGATATAGCATTTATTCATATATAAAGCACTAAGCATCAATGGATCTACCTATCACACCTCAAGAACAGTGCACTAAGAAAATAGATACATAAACATCATGAAAAACATTGCACAAAGCACAACAACACATGATATACGTGGTTGACCCCATTATGGGGCTACATCCACCGACTCTTCTTCTTCTTTATTAGTGTCTTTCAATATTCTTACATGCACCAAGCCATAGAGCTAACTCTGCAAGGGATAGGAGATCTGCGTGCACCTCGCCAAATCCTCCTTCCATGAATTAGGTCAAAGCACAAAGCCTTACACATTCTTTCCACACAAAGCACTTAAAAAACTCTTGCACTTAGCTCTACAATCCTTAACACATTCGTGCACAGAGCCAACTAGCCATGCACTAAACCAATCAATGACTAGTAACTACTTCTTACATCTCTTCACTACTTATTTATACATTACAAAAAGGCCTAAGCATGGGTAAACCCATGGGCCGACATCCCATACCCGTTACATAAACCCTAAAATCCCAAAAAGCCCACAAAATGGGCTAGATCCCACGATCTTCGCTTCGCATGGGTGCTCCATATTTGACCAGCCTATCGAAGTCCCAAAAATGGTCAAACACGACCAACGTTTCCTCAAAACTCGTTCAAGGGCCAACATGCCCCCAACACTCACCTGTGACTGATCCCAAGTCACTCTGATCTGGGTAATACCGCTTCGAAGGCCTTGAGCTTAGCTCGAGTTGCCTCGACTTGCTGCTTCGCCAGAGCCTCCTTCTTGGAGAACTCCTGAATTACTTGCTCGGTGACAGGCCCTTCCAGGTGTTGTTCCATTGTTGTGGCCACATGTTCCAACTATGAGCCTTGTCCCTCGATATCTTCAAAAAGTGTGCAGGCTTCATCCTGTACCAACTAGAGTCTTTGTGTCACCTCCATAACTCTGCTCTGGATGGCAGTGACTTGTTGTTGAACTATGCATTGCTCCTGTGATCTCTTCATCTTCTCCACTGTAGTAAGCAACTTCAGCTGTGATTGCACAGTCGATGCATGTTGTTTCGCCTCCTAGATCTGTGCCTCCAATGTCCTTAGCTCTGGGTATTTTGCAAGGCACTCATAGGTCTGCAAACTTCAGTCACTTAGTTTCTTACATTCTAAGGCCAATGCCCTAATTCTTTCTACTACTCTCCTGGCAGTTTCTTCCCTCTAATCTCGCACTTCTTGTGGAGTGCTCGACACTGCATGGATTTCTAGCTCTGTTACTCTTGCTTGAAGCTGTTGAATGGCCTCAGTGAGCTTCCCCACTTGGCTCTCAACTATATCTTCTTCCATATGTGCCAAGACCGACATAGAGAGAAGTTCTCTAGTCATTATCTCTCTGACCACAATCTGCTCTACAAGCAGCTAGTCTTTCTCTTTCTGGATTTTCTCTTTGTCCTCTTCGAACTTCACCCGAAGGTCATATTTCTCTTACTGCGCAACCCGAAGATACTCTAAGGCCTTCTCCTTTTCTTACTTCAAGGCCTCTGTGGCCTGCTCCTTTTCTTCTTGGAATCAATGAAGTCGAGTCTCTGTTTCATATGCTAATTTGCGTAATTGGGTGGGTTGATCCCCCAATTCTACACTCTATGTTGAAGATGGCACAATAGACATTGTGCAGCTCGACTGGATATCTTGTTGGATGTCTTTCAGTTCTTTCTTGATTCTTTCATACAATGTTTCTTGCTTCACTTCGTGTCTCTACAGGATATCCTCTGGGGCATCTTGTACAGCTGTGGTGATGAGTTGGATATCGTCCACTGTGAGCATATTCTGCGACTGAGGATTATTGTCTCGGGTCTTCTTCCACACTGAGGGTTTCTGCAGAGTAACCTTCCTTTTCTTTGACATCTTGGCCTCTGTAAGGGGATCCTTTGGTGGTGTCACTTCACCCTTTTCTTTCTTGTCTTCTTTTCTCAGATGTGGTTCGGCTAGACCGACGTGTAGTCGAGGGGGATGCTTGCAATCCTCCAGTCGAAGAGGCATGTATTCCTATGGAAATGAATTTCTCAGCCATAAGGTCTATCAAAATCTCTTCCACATATTTTTCTAGTGCGCTATGCTCGCCTGACATTCACTCTTGTAATAAAATAACTCAGGTAGGTGAATGGATACTCAACGTAATCGAATCAATGGCAAGATCTAGGCAGTACAGCATAGTATGCAATCACTTCTCTGTTAGCTCAAATATCTTGGTTTGAAAAAGGTGGTCCCGACGTAGTGTCTGATGGGCTAAATAAGGAATGTCATAATGGATTCCTCCAATGGGAAGGAATGCCTCGATCAATACGATTCCATCCGTTATGGCGTAGTCTCAATGATCCAATGGTGATATTTCCAGCAATAAATGTGTTTCTATCAGTTCCAGGGAATCATTCTAACGGTTCAGATGCCTCCAATGGTTGTACATCTTTGTCATGGTGAAGTGTCATTCTGCGTTTTTCTTCTATTCCGGCGAGGTTCAAGTTCTACAAGCCTACCTTCTACGAAGTCTTCTCTGGAACTTCTTGCATTTTTTCTAAATTTGCTTTCTTCTTACTAAGCTTTATGGCCTTCTTTCCTATGATCTAAGTGTCTGGGTTCCTCTTTCCATTCTTATTCTCATATTCTCTTAGCATAGTAACTTTGCACTACTGAGGGTCTTTCAAAGGGTTCAAGGGTAATACTTCTTCTCTTACTACTTCTAGGGTAGGTGCTCTTCTCTCCTGCATGGACAGGTTTTTCAAGCCTTCATGCGTTCTTTCAACTTCGACAGCTATCTCTCTTGCCTTCTGTTGCTTCGACTTGTCCTCTTGTTCTTGTATTTGTCGCTCTATTTTTCTGGCTATGAAGTCCCTTAATTCTTTCTTTTTCTATTTTATGGCTTCCTCCTCTACTTTTCTTCAGATCTGATCTTTCTCAATCCAGGTCTTTCCTAACAAAAGTGCAAAAGGGGTGTTGTTCTCAACAAACTTAATGACTTCAAATTCTTCTTCAGTTGATGTTCCATGGGAAATCATAGGTATATTAGTAACTCTTCCACATAGGGTTATCATATTTCCTTTAAACAATCCTATCCTTCCCAATGAAGGAATCATAGGAGGCTTTCCCAAAATTTCCCAAGTGCTTTATGGAATAACATTCACGTGTGTTTCCTCATCTAATACACAGTCTATGTCGAAGTCTCCTATTCTTGTTTCTATACATTACTTCTCTTTTAAGATCTCTGGTAAATTGATGTCTCTGTTATCATTTAATGTTTCTCTTAGCTGTAATAACATAGATTCTGATTCTTTCTTGTTCTCTATCATATCCTTAGTTTCTTTACCTTCTTCATATTTTTCACCAGGGCATTCCTTAGCAAGATGTCTCGGTCTTCTACAGCTATAACATAGTGTCAATCCTCTCTTTATTTTAAATGATCCCCAACCTTTTTTGTACTGTGCACTGGGATCACAGTGATGGACTTGAAATCTGCAAAAATTCTTTCTAGGGTCCTGCATCCACTTTTTAGTCCAAAAATTCTTTCTATGCATAGGAATAACATATCTTTCACTATCTCTATCAAATTTATTCAAATCAAATCTTCTTTCTTCTA
Organism: Picea engelmannii; assembly: GCA_009831015.1. Taxonomy (NCBI): domain Eukaryota; kingdom Viridiplantae; phylum Streptophyta; class Pinopsida; order Pinales; family Pinaceae; genus Picea; species Picea engelmannii. Next base: position 14,348 of record ML863298.1, read on the forward strand.
GCTGTGCCCTAGTTTTAGACTAGGACAAAATCTGACAAACATACCTAGATTCATACTTTCAAAGAAAAACTTTCCACTTTTCTTACCTTTACCAGAGCACAAATCTTTAATATATTACTTATTTTCTTTAGATTGTATTTCCTTCTGAGCACAGAGCTTCGCAATTCAAGTAGAATATTGTGCACTACAACAACATAACTATGCATAGAGCTTTCTCTTTTCTTCAGTTCCTAGCAATCACAATTTCAGGTCCCAGCAACGGAACCATTTGTTGGCATAGGGACAAACCCAGGGTTCAACACTTCAAAAATGCACCAACAAAACCCTAACTACTGTCCTTTTCGACAACACCTATGAAGAAGATGAAGTCTCACCCGAGGTAGAAGCAGGGGGGGTTGCAGGACTCAAGTGTCTACAACCTAGCTGGGACACAGATCTGTGATTACAACACTTAACAGAGCACTTAGCCAACGGTATGCATTAAGTTATGATTCTTATTCACATCATAGATTAACCCTTATAACATATTAGCACAGTACTAAACAATATTAAGCACATCTAATCATTTAGCACATATCATCAGAGCATATATATAAAGAACTAAGCATTAATGGATCTACCTATCACACCTCAAGAACAATGCACTAATCAAATAGATACATAAACATCATGAACAAGATTTCACAAAGCACAACAACACAAGATATACGTGGTTCACCCGAGTGTGGGGCTACGTCCACCAACTCTTCTTCTTCTTTATTATTCTCTTTCAATCTTCTTACATCCACCAAGCCACAGAGTCAACTCTGTAAGGGACAGGAGATCTAATCGCACCTTGCTATATCCTCCTTCCATGAATTAGTTCAAAGCACAAAGCCTTACATAGTTTGTCTGCACAAAGCACTTACAAAATGCTTGCACTTAGCTCTGCAAGCCTTAACACTTTCATGAACAAAGGCAACTAGTCATGCACTAATCCAATCAATGACTAGTAACTACTTCTTACATCACTTCGCTACTTATTTATGTGACCTTTATAGATGACCCATGGGCCGACATCCCATACCCGTTACATAAACCCTAAAATCCCAAAAAGCCCGCAAAATGGGCGAGATCATGCGATCTCCGCTTCGCCTGGGTGCTTCGTCTTCGACCAGCCTGTTGAAGTCTCAAAAATGGTCAAACATGACCAACGTTTCCTCAAAACTTGGTAGAGGGCCAACATAACCACTCGTTAAGCCACCAATTCTAGAAGGAGTGATTATGGAAGGGTACATGTTAGGTCTGATATCCGCTTTAAAGTATGTTGACCATGACATCATAAATGAGAAGTAATTTCGAGAGTTAGTGCCCAACAAGTTTTTGAAGAGTCACATTAGTTCTAAAACACAAATGATAGTCATAAAGCCACATATTTGGGCTATGAGATTGCAGAAAGAAGGAATTTTGAACCTCTTTGATATACTACACTCTGGAAGGAGCCAAAAGATTAATTCTTACATCAAGATATTTTTGAGTTGCGTACATGGGGGATAAATGTGGATCGATAGAAAAGTTTCCATCAATACATATTTTATCATACATATTACCCATCTTCCGTCATAGGGGGAGTACCTCTCTTTGTTTTTTTTCAATAAGAAGAATGAAAATTCTCTAGATGAGAGCATGAAGGAGAAGTTCCATAAATTCCATGGACAATGTAATTTAGACATCGCAAGCATAAGAAACCTGACAATAAGGTTTGCAACATAAGCCTTAGCTTGTAAACTATTGAGGAAGTGTAGAAAAGATCAAGTCCCAGTATTATTCATAGTGGTAGCTGAAAGGTGCATTGAGGGTGTTTAGATGAACTGGGCGATGTTCTTATTAAACCAATTTTTGATTGATTGTGAAGAAGCATAGGATAAAGGTATCGAGTTCCATTAGGCCTGGTTACTAATTCTAATAGCACTATCAACTTGGAGAGAGAAAGATGACACATAGTTTTCGGGAGTCTGGGAGAAGCCTTGTCTACCCGCGCGACATCTAAACCTATGGTATACCACACACAAGGCACAACAGATGGATAACGATATTGCATTTTATATTTACAAGGAAACTATTAGGGATAGATATGATAGGACACCGCACATATCAGCACAAGTGGTCGAGGCATATAAGGAAGTGGCATGCTCTAAGGAAGGGAGTCACCATATGTATGTACAAGCAAAGAAGGACGTAGATCAACAATGGCTTCCAACACAATACATATTGAACAAACATGAGATGGGCCATATTATGGTTGATTGGGATGACGAGTGGAAGGTTCCACCAGCAGAAAAAATACCATCAGATAAAAAAAACCCACAAGTACATGAGATCAATGAGGATGAAGAAGTAGGAGACGACCAGGAAAGATGAAAGGGCCTAGAGGAAACATCCCAACAGACAACACTACGCATAGACAAGAAGAGGAAAGAACCAGAGACAAGAAGATTCATACCACAATGAACAAAGAGAAAAGTCTTCAAGGAAGTGGCTATCCAATATTTAATGGAGGAAGATTTGGAGAAGATATGATATAAAGTGAAAGAAGTCATAGATGACGTGTTTCAGTGCACGACACAACACAAGAAACAAAATGCATAAATGCATGTAGGAGTATATGGTTGAGTTGCACCACCTACTATAAGTAGCAACCATCATGTCAGGGAAACAGACAGACGAGGAACAAAAAACAAGCACTAAAAATATTGGGGAGGAAGGTCCAACAATCTCTCAGTCGTTAGCAGTCATGGGCGAATGAAGATTGATCAAGTTAGCGACAGGGGTGGTAGAGCTCCCCACCACGGAGATGCAGTAACAAGAACGGGAACTAGGTCACATTGACTTAGTGCTATCTCAACTTCCAATATATGTCTTGTAATAATTGTAGGCAAGCATGACACAAGAGATGAACTTGCACATAGAAAATACCTCTAGTGAGTTTCTTAAGATTACGGTCGATAATGTCACATTAGAGATGGAGTACAATAGAGTAAACCAGGAGCGCAATGAGTCCACACAAAAGGTTGAAAGAATGTAGAAGGAATTTGAGAAGGTATACTAAGAACTCCCAAAGGCTCATATAGAGAAGGAGGCCCCAGTAGAAGAACAAGTAACCAATATAAATGAAGATATCCAGGGCTTCTATGCACAAATAGTCTATCTAGAAGCATGCATGACACCGAACACTCCACCTAAAGAAATGGAGAAAAGAGACTAGACAGTGACAACAGTTGTGGAAAGAATAAAGATCCTAGAGGTAGAATGTTCTCAACTTTATGTAGAAACCATGGGCATCTGGACACAACTAACTGAAGACAAGGAGAAACATGAGATCAATCAGAAGATATGTACTGCACAAGAAAAGGTGCAGAAGTTCAAAGTAGTCATGGGCACATTACTGCCAACAACGACGGTAACAGCAATGGATGAGAATAGAAAGTTGTATTCAGAAATGAATCAACTAAGGGTGGGGCAGTATAATAAAACAAGCGGTTGAAGAAAGTGTTGAGAAGATCTAGGCTCGGGTTACTGTTGAGACAATCGACGCAGGTTTGAAGAATGAGATGAAGGTAAAGGCGTAGGCCACGACATAAAAAGCGACATTCGACAAGTTCATGGAGCACTGGAAGAAGGCCTGAGTGGCTCGGGACGAGCCACATGTAAGTGTTGGGGGCCTATTGGATAGGAGTTTTAGATAATTTTTAGGATCTATGTCAGAATAAGTCAAATAGTAAAAGGCAGTTAGAAGATGGACTAGAGCATGCGACGAGAGAGGACTTTAAGGAGTCAAAGTGCATGAGAGGAGGAAGCGCAACAGAGCATCACGTAAAAGGTGGAAAATAGTTAGTATTTTGGGTGTCCACATTGTAATGGGCTTAGCCCTATTTTGATGTATAAATATGTAAAGGGTCAGGGTAGATAAGCGGTTCGAGGGATGAGAGGTTAAGGTGCATTGTGCATGACTTGAGTTTTTGACTAAGTGATCGGATGTTATGACTGAGGATTTTGGAGGTAGGATCGCACTGCAACAAAATGACTAGGAAGGGTGAAAACTGCCCCTATAGTAGTGTGAAACAAAATAATGGAAGCCATATTCAGACATGGAGATGTAGTATATGTAGCATAATGATTTATTACATCCTAGACAGATGATGAAGGCAGAAGACACTATCGTGTAGAAATCCAGAATATATTGAGCATACATGACAAGGTATTTGGGAAGATACCTCCAAGGAGACCTCCTTACAGAGGTTTTGAGCACACCATCGAACTTGAAGAGGGGGAAAAACCAGTGATCACCCCCCAGTACAGGCATCCCAATAAGTTCAAAGATGAAATAGAAAAAGCAATCAAGGATTTTCTTGACATGGGGCACATAAGACCTAGTTTTAGTCCTTTTACATCTTCGGTGGTCTTGGTTAAGAAGAAGGATGGGACAATGAGGATGGGTATTGATTATCGGACCTTGAATAAGAAAACAATAAAAAACAGGTACCCTATACCTAGGATCGATGAGCTGCTAGACGAGTTGCACGATGTAGTGTATTTCTCGAAGATTGATCTTCGATCTGGATATCATCAGACCAAATTCCGTGAGGAGGACATTCATAAAACCACCTTCAGGTGCCATTATGAGCACAATGAGTTCTTGGTCATGCCTTTTAGATTGACCAACGCACCTGCCACTTTTCATTCATTCATGAATCACATATTTAGAAAGAAGTTGCAAAAGTTCCTATTGGTGTTTTTTTATGATCTCTTGATCTATAGTAAAACTTGGGAGGAGCATTTGGCACACTTGGAGGGGATTCTGATCATTACGGATGAGAAATCCTTATATGCCAAGGAATATAAGTGTGAATTCGGTATGACAGAGGTTCTCTACTAGGGGCATATAGTCAACACACGGGGAGTGTAGGTTCATACGAAGAAGATACAGGGTATTCTAGATTGGCCACCACCTAAGTATATCATGCATTTGCGAGGGTTCCTTGGAATCTGTACTTACTGCAAGCACTTTGTGTTAGGATTCTCTAAGTTGACTATCCCTCTTATAGATATTATGAAGAAAGGGGCTTTTTGTTGGAAAAAAGAGGCCCAGAAGACCTTTGAGAAGATGAAGGAAGTGATGAGTTCTTCCCCCGTTTTGTCACTTCCTGATTTTAATCAGCCCTTTGTGTTAGAGTGTGATGCATCTGGTGTGGGCATAGGAGTTGTTTTTATGCAGCATAAGCATCCTATTACATACGAGAGTATGAATCTATTCGCCCTCAAGAGACTTTATTCCATCTATGACAAGGAAATGCTCGCCATAATGCATGCATTGCCAAAAATTAGACAGTACCTAGTAGGTGGGAGGTTTGTGGTCAAGAATGATCACAACAGTTTGAGGCACTTCTTGGGGAAAAAGGATCTAAATGAAAGGAAATATAAATGGTTCAGTAAAGTACAAGCCTATGACTTCAATATTGAGTACATCAAAGGAAAGAACAATGTAGTTGTTGATGCTCTATCTAGAAGACCTGAGTTGTGCTCGTTATCAGAGATATCTGGGGATTGGAAATCCGAGCTCTTGGTGGAGTATTCCAAGATAAAATTTTCTTGTGAGGTGATGGATAACAGCATACAGGATGACAGGTAAATGGTGGTAGATGATATCATCTACTACAAGGATCGCATATACTCGGTTAGAGAGTCCAAATTAAAGGAGAAAATTATGAAAGCCATGCATGACACACCTTTAACTGGGCATCCAGGATATTTCAAGACATACAGGAAGATCAAAGAGAGGTTCTCATGGAAGGAACTCAAATATGATGTATTGAGACATGTGTGGGGGTGTGTGGCTTGTAAACAGAATAAGGTGGAGAAGACCCACCCTACAGGATTACTTCAGCCACTGCCCATTCTAGAGCAGAAATGGGAGAGCACATCCATGGACTTCATCACAGCGCTGCCAAAGACATAGGTCCAAGATTAAATTTATGTGGTGGTGAATAGGTTGACCAAGTTCGCTCATTTCTTTGCCATATCCTTGGAATACAAGGCAATATAGGTAGTAGATTTATTCTTCAGGGAGATATTCAGGCTCCATGGGTTGTCAAAAAATATTGTTAGTGACAGGGATAGTCGATTTATGAGTTCTTTTTGGCAGGAACTGTTCAAGATCACAGGCACAAATTTGACCCCCAGTATGAGTTACCACCCATAGATAGATGGCCAAACAGATATAGTGAACAAATGGTTAGAGGGATATTTGCGTAACTATGTGGTCGAACAAAAGAAGACATGGGTTAAGTGGTTACATTTGGGTGAGAATTGTTATAACACCACTTATCATATGTTCGTGGGGATGTCACCATTTAGGGAATTATATGGATATGATGTATTGTCCTTTGTAGACTTGGCATTTGGGGACAACATGGCTCCCAAGGCCAAAGACTAGATTCAAGAGAGCCAATAAATTCTTAATGCTCTTAAGGATAACCTACAGATGGACCAAAACCAACAAAATTTATATGCAGATAGACACAAGGTCGAGCACACCTTCGAGGTAGGGAACTTGGTGTTTCTTAGGCTGTAGCCATATAGACAATCTTCTCTGAAGAAGAGTGGTGTAGAGAAACTTAAGCCACAATTTTACAGACCTTATAGGGTGACCAGGAGAGTTGGTGAAGTGGATTATGAGCTGGAGTTGCTAGAAGGGAGTAATATTCACAACATGTTTAACGTCTTGTGTCTCAAAAAGGTGTTGGGACAACACATCACAACTTCAGCAGAACTGCCTCCTTTGGATGAGGAGGGGAAACTATTACTAGTTCCTGAGGAAGTATTGGAGGTTCGAGAAAAGAAGCTTCGAAACAGGGTAATCAAAGAATATTTGTCCATATGGAGAGAGTTTCCTGTAGAATATGCCACTTGGGAGAGTGAACAAATTTTGCAGCACCCGAATCTACAATTGCTTTGGGACAAGAAATATCATGGGGAGAGGACTGTCATGTCCCCTTCCGAGTGATCATGGGACTTGGACGCAGTATCCTAAGTGATTCTCATAGGCTATAGTCCTTAAGAAGGGAATTGATTAATTATTTAATGTTCTAAAGGGAAAAATTCCTAACAAACGACATTAGATAATTAAAAGAGGGGAAAAGGGGAAAAGCGCCTAAAGTGACTTGGGAAGAATATGAAACGTCACTTAAATTGATTAAAAGGGTAAAAGGGTTGCAAAAGAGTCAACGAACAATAAAAGGGAAAAAGGAGGGCGTCATCTCCCATTCTTGAATTGATATTTGCTAATTTCTCATTGAGAGAGCTCATTGTGGTTGTAGAACTCTTGGGACGAAAACCCTAGGAGATAATTTCAGAGATTAGTTTCGGTGGTGCAACATATCCACCCTAGCTAGTCATCCAGGGAGGACATCACACTGGTTTCTTCATTGTACTTCAATGGTGGCATAGATTTCTACATGGTGGCTGAGAGTGGTGATCCATTGGCTGAGATATTCACTATGGGTCGACTTCCTTCACTAGTAGCTACATATTCCTTCATGGTGGTTGAGTTGGTTAAGGGAAGAATGAGTTTCCCTGCCTGGGTGAAGTTATAGTTAAGGAGGTTCGTTTCGTTGAATTTTGGGCAAGTTCCTGATTAGGAGAGACCAGAACAACCATCTTGTATGCATTTCTAGCTGAGGAGGATGAGTCTATACATTGGGCTGAGTCTATCCATTATTCTGGGTAATTTATTTAGATGTGGAGGCACTTTTCCTTAAGGATAAAATGAGTTAGAAGATTCACTTCATTTCTGGTTGTGTTATCAATATTTAGAGGGAGAATTGTTGATCCTTAGAGGCCATGAACTGTGAAAAAGGTTTTTGGGTCGAATCCCTCATTTCTGGACTAAGCTAAGCAGAGAAGGGGTCGAATATCCTTGATTGGTGGATGTGGGGGACTGTAGTATTTGATCTGTACTTGCTATCTGCACAGGGAAGTTCCTTCCAACATATAAATACCTTACTGCACTCGCATTTCCATTGATATATCAGATCTGGGAGCTACTATAAGAGGTTATCATTTAATAAATATCCATTAATCATTTTCTGAAGGAATATATTGGTATCTCTGTGGTCATATTTGTAATACTCATTCTCTTCTTAGCAATGTATATATGTGTTTATACATTACCTATTAAAAGACTACAGTAAACACATACATAGCATAATATTTCCATTTATATCAGTTGTGCCAAGTATTACAGTGTGGGATTTAAGTGGTAAATAATTGCTATCATCACATACACATGGTTATCATCCTGTAACAGAATCGTAAATTGTGAAGGGTAAAATTTTGGGAATGTAATCCAATTGTTTGATAGAATTACCAAACCGATAAACTAAGGGAAAAAATGCTCGATATTTAGTCATAATCATTACACTTTCTTTGTATGAAAGTGCCACTTGGAGCTTTATGTATTTCTGATTCTTGCAAGGTGGATTCAAGCCATGTTGGTCTCTTTCTAGTCTTAGGTTCAATAACTGGTTCCACATGTTCATGTGATGGTTATGGTTCTTCACTGCGGTGTTATGGAGAACATGTGCTTTCTTATTTGGTATCTTCATGTTCCTCTTCTTTGTTGGAGTCAATGGAATCTTCTATAGACTTCTTGAATGCAATCCTTTCATCAAAAGTTA
>ML863300.1:10471-23060 GCA_009831015.1 Picea engelmannii
AACCTGATCTGATTAATTATTCGCCAAAATAAAATGCACCGCAGGCATGAGTGGCAACTTTGTGATTGTTTGGCCGCATTTGATAGAATGATCGGTCAAGAGATTCCTTACATTGGAAATCAATTATAAAATCAACAATGAAACCTGAAATTTAATGTCAATTATTAAAATTTAAATTATTTGGAAACATAATAAAAACATTAAAAAAATTATTTAAGTACTTGCATAATTAATAACCTGAACTCGAAATTTTAAGCACATAGTGAATTTATGCATGCGGATCGACCAGTGAAAGCAGGTTTATGGTCGCCTTGCCTTCAATTGTCGGCAGACATGGATGAAAAACCTAAAACCTAAATATCATAACCAAAACAAATCAACAATAATATTTCTCTCTCCCTTGTGCTCGAAATGCATCTAATCACATATGGGTAAGCCAAGTGCAATTCCTCAACAATAGTAATACGGGTAAGCCACAAGAGGTTGAGTAAAATTTTATTTATAAAAGAATGCTTGCCCTATTATAAAACAGCTACCTCAATTATTCCACTGTGGTAATGGTAATTTAAATTGAACGCACAACTCAACAAAACTAAACGGTGCCCCTAATATGAAACCTGCCTGGTAATGTTTTGAAAACCGTGGTAATTTAAATTTAACGCACAACTCAACAAATTTTTTGAAAACTGTGGTAATTTAAATTTAACGCACAACTCAACAAAACGAAACTGTGCCCCTAATATGAAGCATGCCTCGTAATATATGAAAAGTGTGGAAATTCATGCAATGTTTCTTAATTATATAAATGTGGTTGGCATAGATATTAATCTTTTTTAATTATTTAAACGTGGTAATTATATAAGCTTATAGTAATTTTATAATATGATTAGGTAAATGTAAAAAAGTAAACAGGTTAATGGATGCATTTATAAATACAAGGAAGTTATCAACAATAAATCTGACTCATTGATTTTGGAGGACCACTAAAAATATGCCAGCATCTTCAATGCTTAACCATCAGATTAAAATTTAAGATTAAAAGATCATTAATTGTGCCCATCGTAATTAAAAGATACGGAGAATGAAAAAAATAAAATGTTATTATCACATCAAATTAAAAGATATGGAAAATGGAAAAAATGAAATGTTATTATGACATCAGGTTTTGCGCAGTATCCCCGCCATAATACTTTATTATTCCTGCGTAAATGACTCAAAAGTTAAATTCTTTTCATTTTTAATTAGTTGGTTATATTGTAATTTCTAGACCATAATACTTTATTATTCCTGTGTAAATGGCTCAAGAGTAAAATTCCTTTGACTTTTAATTAGTTGGTTATATTGTAATTTTCCAGCATCCCCACCGTAATACTTTATTATTCCTGTATAAACGGCTTAAGAGTAAAATTCTTTTGACTTTTAATTAGCTGGTTATATTGTAATTTGGTTCAACAATAAAATTATTTTGACTTTTAATTTTTCAACATATTAAAATGGCATGGTCTTGTTTAATAATAGATATTAGTTAACAATAGATATTAGTTAAGATGATTATTACATGGAGATAATTTAAATACATCAAACAACAGTCCCTTCCTGTTATTATAATTAATTGACACTCATTCTCACTGCCAAGGTTGGACAATATTTTGACTTTTAATTTTTCAACATATTAAAATGGCATGGTCTTGTTTAACAATAGATATTAGTTAACCATAGATATTAGTTAAGATGATTATTACATGGAGATAATTTAAATACATCAGACAACAGTCCCTTCCTGTTATTATAATTAATTGACACTCATTGTCACTGCCAAGGTTGGACAATTTACTCAACACGCCTTGTAATTTTCACCTAAGACAAATTGATAGTGGATATATATTAATAAATAATTATTTTATTTCAAGAGATGTTTTGTTACTTTGATCAATACACTTTACTTAATACACTTTACTTAAATACATCGGAGATAATTTTCACCTAAGACAAGTTGATAGTGGATATATATTAATAAATAATTATTTTATTTCAAGAGATGTTTTGTTATTTTGATAATACACTTTACTTAAATACATAGGAGATAATTTTCACCAAGACAAGTTGATAGTGGATATATATATATTAATAAATAATTATTTTATTTCAAGAGATGTTTTGTTACTTTGATCAATACACTTTACTTAAATACATAGGAAACAGAAACTAGTTGTTTTGCAGTTATTTCTCAAATTAATATAATATAAAAAATGAGTATAATTAATAAACTTTGAAACTTGACCTTTATTTATTTATTTATTTATTTCATATATATATATATTCCTTATACCCAGCATCATGGTCTGCTTTTACTTGATAAAATTCCGTTTGAGAGTTGTTTTATTTTATTTATTATTCCAAGGTCATGCTGTGGAGGTGCTATCTTAAAATCTCCTCGAGTGCAAGAAAATTTCGAACTGAATTCCTTACATAATTTGACAACAGAAAAAACTGGCATAAGTTAGTGAGTCTTAATAACAAGTCTTCGTGTGTCCAATGGCTGAATCTATATGGAGTCCATTTAACTAGTGGAATTAATCGCATAGAACTTTACTATGGCGGCATTTTAGTAAATTAATCAATTGAATATCTTATCATTAACTAGCATGGACTGATGCATCTGCACCAGAGAAATTATAAACTATTGTGCGAGAAATATATATACATAAAAGGATAGTGTATATATATATATATATATATATATATATATATATATATATATATATATATATATAATATTTCTCTATATATAAAAAGATATTCAATTATTACGATGAAGCTATTAAAATGATGATTCATTTACTATGACATAGTGATAAAAACATGAGTTGGATCTTTTAAATGTGTAAGTTTTCTTGAATCTTAAATAAATTTGATTAACTTCTAACGAAACTTTGTGCAACTACTCACAATATTGAAACGTTCCAAAATTGATTAATTATTACTTCGGTTATAATAAACACACACACATTTATGGAACTACTTGTGTGATGGATTAGATAACATATTTACAATATAAGCTAATTTCATAAATTCAAATAAATAATTTCATAAATTCAAATAAATAATGGAAAGAATGTTTAATATATATTGAAAAATTTAGTTTGCTTTCTTCAAGTCATTAAATTTATATTACATATTTATATTATATTCTTTTACATATTTTACTTTCACTTCGAAGTATAATTTGTAGTGTCCATAGTTTATAATTTAAAAAGATTAATTACAATGCAATGGAAGAATAAAGCCCACACCACTTATTACCATTACAAAGTATTTGTGCTTGTCTATAATTAGAAGGGTTATCATTAGGGTGGGTGGTCCATGTGGAAATTGACTTCTAACTAAGGAGAAAATGGAAATTAAACTTGAGCACGTAGGTCCATGTGGAAATTGACTTCTAACTAAGGAGAAATTGGAAATTAAACTTGAGCACGTATAACCTGAAATTTAAGTTACTTGATAACGAATAAGGTACTTAAATCAATTGTTGAATGAGATTAATTAGTAGGTAAAATGTTATCACATGCGAGTAATCTAAATCCATGGAAATTTAAAGCTAAGCTCAAACATGAAAGGCATAGAGGAACCAAGGTCATTCATACTCATATGGAGCTGTAGTTATTTTCCACCTCAATAGTTTATTTTGGATCCTTGATGAAGACTGAAATTGGAGTCAACGAAGGTGCGTATAAAACTGGAGTCAACGAAGGTGCGTATAAAACTAGAATATGCGGAGTATGATGCACAATTTCATACATGGATTATAATACATGGTAGTTATTTCATGTTACATTTCCAGCTACGATGGGATTATCAAAATACAATAATTGAAATTGTAATCTTACCTGACATGCCATGCAGCTCTTGTTACATTTGCATTATATCATAATATGCCAATAAACATTATGTGAGTATATTTTGAGTGAATATAATTGTATTCTCATGTAAATGAGTTACGCATTATGCTCTCAATAAAAAAAATTAAATTAATATGCTTGCATTCTCATGTAAATTTAAGTTAAAATACTTGCATTGTATCCTTGTCAAGTAAATCTCCACACGTTTTTTTTAAATTCCATAGAATGGAATTGCATATGATGGTCTCACTTAATATATTAGCATTATATGTTTCTTCTATAAATATTCATGCATGTAAATCTACTTAGTACCATCATGTGAAGTATATTCACCCACACATTATCATAATCTCAAGTATATTTTGAATTAATATACTTGCATGATTTCCTTCTGATGTAAAGTTCCATCCAATGAATTTCATCATCATGGTTTGAGTTAATATTTAATATCTCTCATTTTTAACCCATTTTTAACCCATGATTATATGTAACTAATGATAATTAATGATTGTCATGCAATGACATGTAAATGTTGTAAATGTATTATTATTCAATTGAAAATGCTAACGAGTGACTATGGGGTGAAGCCTTAAAAGTACTGGTCTTGATACCATTAAAGGAAAGAGCGAAGAAAACTAGAAAAGAGGTTCATCATGCTAAGATGACCCAATCCTCCTTACTGAAATATTTGATTTGGAAATAATAGGTTATTTCCCTATATCCTAATCTCGAGGTAGAATCTGTTAATGCGAAGGGGTGGTTAGTTGAACAACCAACCACCCCAATGAATACAGGTATGGAAATTTTGTCGAGATAGCAGCAGCTGCCAGCAAAAGGTACCCCAAAGTATTGTCTCACAATCACCTAGATTGAACTACGATTTTCCTTCTCACAGAATAAAATGAGGGGACAAGTCGAGAGCCTTCCCAAGTGATTATGTGCAGCAAGGAGAGAGAGAGAGAACTAGGAGGAAAGTTCTGAGTTTTTTTTTTAGGTATGTAGATGACCCGAATGAGATGGAGGTGCAAGAGAACATGAGTGAATTCTCTGGTGGTATCATGGCTTGACACGGGGGTTTTCCATAGTGCATAGTTTGGGTGCATCTAAGCTTATGGTTGGGTGGAAAGGAGAACACCCACAATTAGTTGGCTGGTGGAAATTTGTAACAGATGAGTATTTCCTTTACTCGGTATAAATGGATCAATACCAAATGAATATTGTATGTAGTTGTGGGATGAAAATATCTATGACTGGTTAATGGTGTTAATGCTTATTCTTATGGTAATATTGAACTTGAAGTGATAAGTATCTATATGGAAATGCATGTGTAATGTGTATTTGAGCAGGAAGACCCATTTTATCTTGAATTATCAAAGAACTGTACAAATCATTTTCTCCTATGATTGTGGTCCTCAATATAATTGTATGATTGTGCTAGGAATGTGTATATCATACATAGATTTCTAAGCAAGGTCCAGGGCTCTTTAAATCCTAGTTAGAACCTTGAAGAATCCCAAAAATTGGCTAAGTCCCTAAATTGGGTGTTAATGTGTATAGAGAGCTTGTGTTTAAGTTAGAAGGAATCACCACCATTAGATAGGTGTAGCGAGTTAATCCTATCCCTTCATTGATGGGTGACATCATTGGGAGTACTTGAGTGTTGACTTTTGTATGGAGTCGGTGAAAAAAAGAAGACCTAGAACCATCACAACCATCGAATTAGCATGGCGATCATATCAGAACCATTTGTTAGGATTAGAAGTCCTTAGAAGTGATTAAGGGAGGGCATTGTTGCTGTGAATGATTGAGAGTCAGGACTTATATAAAGTCTGGCGGGGAAGATGAAAAGTCTAAATATGAAAAGAGAATTGTGGATCGCCTCATGGACGATATTAAATATGATCCCTTCGTTGGGAAGTTATCATCGTTGCATGGAAAGTGGATCCATAGTTGGAACGATGAGTTCCAACGATGATGAGAACCCTGATATTAAACAATGAGTGTTGATCTATCTGGAGTGACCCTGATGAGATGTGGACCATTTATGCTAGTGACATCATCATCGAGAGTAGGATATTTGCAAGTTTGAGCAATATCTAGAGAGTCACAACGACGAAAAAGGTCATGAGAAGGAATAAGAGTCATTGATCAATGTATAGGAGAGATTAATTCTCAATCGTAGATCACTATAGGATTTGGTTCAAGTGAGGAGAGATAATGATGCAGGAGCATCGTAAGTGTCTTCAGCAAGCACACGTGGTAGGAAATCTCAACGCTAGGGAATCATTTCTGAATCTCAAACGCTGGGAGTTACTGTGAATCCTTTGGGGATCTGATGAAGAACAAAAGAAGATCAAATGCTTGGAGGTGAAATGATCACGAGCGATCAAGGAGTTTCACTCTGAGTCTTGAATGTAACTGAACTTAGGTAGCAGTTAGAGTTCTTTTCATTTTCTGAGTAGACGAGTAGTCGGGGGGAACCCTAAGGACCCTCTGAGAAAAATATAGTTTTATATGCCCAAATGAGACTGCTGTGAGTTAGTATGAGTTTTTGAGTTTTATTTGTTGATTGAGAATAGTTGTAGCCATTTTTATTTTCTGGATGAATATAACAAAGGAAAATTGATCCAAATGCATGATGTTGTTACTATTTGTGATTCTATGTTATTGTGTTTTCATAAATGAATGAATTTCATTATGAATGGATGAAACTATGAATGTTAGTATGAGTTTCAATCGTTTCTCTTATGTTGAGTGAGTGCAAGGTGTGCAAACATAATGCAAGGAGTGAGTGATGGGATCTGTTTCGATTCTGAAGATCAGAAGGGATAGAATGAGACTTTCCCTTTGCAAGGAGTGCAAAGCGACTGCTACAAGGCATGCGTAGTCATCCGCAAGGACCAAGTCTTGTGTAGGAATCTACTGCAAGGAGTGCACAGATTTGTAATTCTACTAAGTGTCGAAGGGAATCCATAAGAGGCAAAGTCGCAAAACGCAAAATCGCAACTTGATCATGGCCGTTGATCAAAGGAGAATATTTTGACTGTTGATCTAACGCCATCGCGGGTTCAGTTATCGGGAGAACGGAGGTAGGGAGACCCCCAAAGTCACGAGACGTGAAATCCCGACTTGATCACAGTCGTTTATCAAAGGAGAAGATCTGGACCGTTGATATAGCACCATCGTGGTTTCGGCTATCAGGAGAACGGAGGTAGGGAGACTTCCAAAGTCGCAAAACATGAAATCCCAACTTGATCACAATCGTTGATCAAAGGAGAAGATCTGGACCATTGATCTAGTGACATCGTGGTTTCATCTATCAAGAGAACAAAGGTAGGGAGACCCCCAAAGTCATGAAACGTGAAATCCTGACTTGATCACAGTCATTGATCAAAGGAAGAATCTAGTTCGTTGATCTAGTTCCATCGTAAGTTCGGCTATTGGGAGAACGGAGGTAAGGAGACCCCCAAAGTCGCAAAACAAGAAATCGCAACTTGATCACAGTCGTTGATCAAAGGAAGAATGTGGGACATTTATCTAATTCCATCGTGATTTCAGCTATCAGGAGAATAGAGGTAGGGAGACCACCAGAGTCGCAAAATGGGAAATCGCGAGGCACCTTTCACTCAAAGCGCGTGGTCACCACCTGTGGTCACCACCTGTGGTCACATTGAAGGAAGATAGGGGAGGAGCTAGTACACGCTAAACTCTTGTTGGGGTTTTGGAGGTTGGGAGAATCTGGGTGATTCACATACAAAGACCCGACACACAAAATCGTGAAATGCCTTTTGGGTTAGGCTCGTGGTCACAGTTAGTGGTCGTGTGAGAGAAACTTGCGCCTAGTGCTTGTTCACACGATGGAGTTTCTTGAAAAGGACCTGTGGACGTTTCTTGAAGATTCCTGTGAGGAATGGAAGAGCTACTCCAGCTCAAAGATTGATATGATCCAGAGATCGGGAGGTCGGCAGACCCCGTTGAGGTGGGGGCACTGCATCAAGTGGGATCATAGCTAATTTTCGACTGTAGATTTCAGGCGAAGGAGATAAAGGAGATGATAGAAATCGAAGCTACACTCTACGTGTGAGAGATAATCAACACAATGTCACTGAGGAGACGAGTGGAACAACCTTTAGCCAATCGGGATGTAGAAAGGGAGATGCAAGAACTTCGTGCAAGATTAAAGGTGATGGAGGTAGCGTAGAGGAGGGCACCTGATGTTGGAGACATCAGTGATGCAGAGAGCGAAGAAGTAGAAGTCGAAGAAGCTGTAGCAGAGAATGTTTTCGAAGAGCGCTTACTAAGAGCGGTTGTTATATTGGGAGATAGAGCCAAGATAGAGGTCCCAATGTACAAAGGGTATTTGTATGTTGAAGAGTTGTTGGATTGGGTAAAAGCCATGGACAAATATTTCGACTATGAGGACATCAATGAGGAGAAAAGGGTGAGACATGTTGTCACTAGAATCAAAGGACATGCAGCACTGTGGTGGGATGAACTATAGGCTGAGAGGAGAAGCAAGGGAAAACAAAAGATAAATAATTGGGACAAAATGGTAGCCAAGCTGAAGGATAAATTCATGCCCAAAGATTACCATTTCAATATGTTTAGGAAATTGCAGAACTTGAGACATAAGGGTATGACAGTTAAAGAGTAGATAGAGGAGTTCTACAAGATAAACATCAAAACTAGACAAAGAGAGAAAGATGAAGAAAAAGTTGTTAGGTATATAAATGGCCAGAGGTGTGAAATCTAGGATGAGATCAACATGATGTCAGTAAGGAAAGTGGAGGATTCTTATCAGTTTGCACTGAAGGCAGAGGAGAAGTTGGCCAGAAAAAAAAAAAAACAGTGAGGCAGAGGTAGAAGCCCAAATCCGAACAGAGGCAAGGGAGTTTCCCAAGACAAGCCACAAAAATCCAAACATGAGACTAAGAAACCACATAGTCACTCGCAAAGAGGAGGAAGTTCTTGAGGAAGACAAGATGGTGGAAGAAGTTCTTCCAGAGGAAGAGGAAAAGGCAGAGGAGGAAAAGTGAGATGTTACACCTATGGAAAGGCAGGAAATAAGTCTTGGGAATGTCCCAGGAGAAAGAAAGAAAGAGAAGGTGAAGCTCACATTTTAGAAGCACAGAGAAGAAATGTTGAAGCAGAAGGAGTTGAGGATGGAACATCCCTGATGTTGAGAAAAGTTCTCTTAAAACCAGAGGCAGAAGTTGAGAAGCCAGTGCAGAGAAGCAATCTCTTCAGGACATCTTGCAAGACTAAGGACAGAATCTACAAGGTGATAATTGATAGTGGGAGTACTGACAACTTAATATCCACAGAGATGGTGGAGAAATTGGAGCCGGAGACAACTGCACATCTGAAACCATACAGAGTCTCATGGTTGAAGAAAGGACACCAGGCAATGGTTACTAAACAATTTCTTGTTGAATTTAAGATAGGAGGATATAGATATGAAATATAGGTTTTGTATGCCCAAATGAGGTTGTTGCAAGTTAGTATGAGTTTTTGAGTTTTATTTGTTGTTTGAGAATAGTTGTAGCCATTTTTATTTTCTAGATGAATATAACAAAGGAAAATTGATCCAAATGCATGATGTTGTTACTATTTGTGATTCTCTGTTATTGTGTTTTCATAAATGAATGAATTTCATAATGAATGGATGAAACTATGAATGTTAGTATGAGTTTCAATCATTTCTCTTATGTTGAGTGAGTGCAAGGTGTGCAAACATAACGCAAGGAGTGAGTGACAGGATTTGTTTCGATTCCAAAGCTCAGAAGGGATACAATGAGACTTTCCCTTTGCAAGGAGTGCAAAGCGACTGCTACAAGGTGTGCGTAGTCATCCGCAAGGACCAAGTCTTACGTAGGAATCTGCTGCAAGGAGTGCACAGATTTGGAATTCTACTAAGTGTCGAAGGGACTCCATAAGAGGCAAAGTCGCGAAATGTGAAATCGCGACTTGATCATGGTCGTTGATCAAAGGAAAATATTTGGACCATTGATCTAACGCCATTGCGGGTTCGGTTATCAGGAGAATGGAGGTAGGGAGACCCCCAAAGTCACGAAATGTGAAATCCCGACTTGATCACAGTCGTTGATCAAAGGAGAAGATATGGACCGTTGATATAGCACCATTGTGGTTTCGTCTATCAGGAGAACGGAGGTAGGGAGACTCCCAAAGTTGCAAAACGTGAAATCCTGACTTGATCACAATCGTTGATCAAAGGAGAAGATATGGATCGTTGATCTAGTGACATCACAGTTTCTTCTATCAGGAGAACAGAGGTAGGGAGACCCCCAAAGTCGCGAAACGTGAAATCCCGACTTGATCACAGTCGTTGATCAAAGGAAGAATCTGGTTCATTGATCTAGTTCCATCGCGAGTTCGACTATCAGGAGAACGGAGGTAAGGAGACCCCCAAAGTCGTGAAATAAGAAATCACGACTTGATCACAGTCATTGATCAAAGGAAGAATGTGGGTCGTTTATCTAGTTCCATCGTGATTTCAGCTATCAGGAGAACGGAGGTAGGGAGACCCCCATAGTTTCGAAATGTGAAATCGCGAGGAAACTTTCATTCAAAGCGCGTGGTCACTGCCCGTGGTCACATTGAAGGAATATAGGGGAGGAGCTAGTACATGCTAAACTCCTATTGGGGTTTCGGAGGTTGGGAGAATCGGGGTGATTCACATACAAAGACCCGACACACAAAATCATGAAATGTCTTTTGGGTTAGGCTCGTGGTCATAGCCAGTGGTCGTGTGAGAGAAGATTGTGCCTAGTGATTGTTCACATGGCAGAGTTTATTGAAAAGGACCTGTGGACATTTCTTGAAGATTCCAGTGAGGAATCGAAGAGCTGCTCTAGCTCGAAGATTGATATGATCCAGAGACCGGGAGGTCAGCATACCCTATTGAGGTTGGGACACTGTATCAAGTGGGATCAGAGCTGATTTTCGACTGTAGATTTCAGGCGAAGGAGATAAAGGAGATGATATAAATCGAAGCTACACTCTGCGTGTGAGAGATAGTCGACACAATGTCACTAAGCAGACGAGTGGAACAACCTTTAGCCAATCAGGATGTAGAAAGGGAGATGCAAGAACTTCGTGCAAGATTAGAGGTGATGGAGGCAGTGTAGAGAAGGGCACCTGATGATGGAGACATTAGTGATGCAGAGAGAAAAGAAGTAGAATTCAAAGAAGTTGTAGGAGAGAATGTTGTCGAAGAGTTCTTACTAAGATCGGTTGTTAGATTGGGAGCTAGAGCCAAGATAGAGGTCCCAATGTACAAAGGTTATTTGGATGTTGAAGAGTTGTTGGATTGGGTAAGAGCCATGGAAAAATATTTCGACTATGAAGACATTGATGAGGAGAGAAGGGTGAGACATGTTGTCACTAGACTCAAAGGACATGCAACACTGTGGTGGGATGAACTACAGGATGAGATGAGAAGCAAGGGAAAACAAAAGATAAAGAATTGGGACAGAATGGTAGCCAAGCTGAAGGATAAATTCATGCCTAAAGATTACCAGATCAATCTGTTCAGGAAATTGAAGAACTTGATACATAAGGGTATGGCAGTTAAAGAGTAGATAGAGGAGTTCTACAAGCTAAACATCAAAACTGGACAAAGAGAGAAAGATGAAGAAAAAGTTGTCAGGTATATAAATGGCCTGAGGTGTGAAATCCAGGATGAGATCAACATGATGTCAGTAAGGAAAGTGGAGGATTCTTATCAGTTTGCACTGAAGGTGGAGGATAAGTTGGCCAGAAAAGAAAAAAAACAGCGAGGCAGGGGTAGAAGCCCAAATCCAAATAGAGGCAAGGGAGTTTCCCAAGACAAGGCACAAAAATCCAAAGATGAGACTGAGAAACCACATAGTCACTCGCAAAGAGGAGGAAGTTCCTGAGGAAGACAAGATGGTTGAAGAATTTATTCCAGAGGAAGAGGAAGAGGCAGAGGAGGAGAAGTGAGATGTTACACCTGTGGAAAGGCAGGACATAAGTCTTGGGAATGTCCTGAGAGAAAGAAAGAAGGAGAAGGTGAAGCTCACATTTCAGAAGAACAGAGAAGAAATGTTGAAGCAGAAGGTGCAGAGCATGGAACATCCATGATGTTGAGAAAAGTTCTCTTAAAAACAGAGGCAGAAGTTGAGAAGCCAGTGCAGAGAAACAGTCTCTTCGGGACATCTTGCAAGACTAAGGACAAAATCTGCAAGGTGATAATTGATAGTGGGAGTACTGACAACTTAATGTCCACAGAGATGGTGGAGAAATTGGAGTTGGATACAACTGCACATCCAAAACCATACAAAGTCTCATGGTGTAAGAAAGGACACCAGGCAATGGTTACTAAACAATGTCTTGTTGAATTTAAGATAAGAGGATATAGATATGAAATTATATGTGATGTAATTCCCATGGATGTATGCCATATTTTGTTGGGAAGACCATGGCAGTTTGACAGGAATGTCATTCATGCTGGGAGGAATAATACATACACCTTAGAGAAGAATGGTAGGACACACATGTTGCTTCCAATAGAGGAAAATAAAGCAAAAGAGGAAGCCAACACAAGCATACTTCTCATGAGTGGGAAGGAACTCTTGAGAGAAGTTAAGAAAGAATAGGAGATGCAATGTGTTGTGGTGAGGAAACCTAGAGTTGTCCTTACAAGTACT
>ML863301.1:8517-20258 GCA_009831015.1 Picea engelmannii
ACCCCTCATTTTGTATAACTTTGGTTTAAACATTGGCTTAAATCGATATCTAAAGACCCAAAACTTGTCTTTAATAGTTCTCTTGTTTTTAGTTAAGTTTTGAGAGTTTTTAATGCACAATCTCACTTATAATATTATATTATTGATTCCTGTACTAATGTTGATGTTCCAACACCAGGATGAATGTTTCAAGGATGATCCCTCCATGTGAATCTTCGTAAACAATCAGCGCATGCTCTATTTCAGTTATAAATAAATGACAACTTGTCTTGATAACACTTCGTGTCATGAGACTAAGGCAGTTAAAAGGGCATCATGATATTCTCTCCTACATTGGCGCAATGGTTATAGTAGCTTTGTGATGTTGAGTGCATCATTTATCTCTTGTATTAATGCAAAATACATATTTAATTCCTTATGTAACTGTTACATTAATTATGTTATCTATTATGGGATATGGGAAGATACCAAAAAGCTAGTATGTAGGGGGGTTCGAAATTCTATATAAGGGAGGATCGAAATGAGAGATGTATGTAGATATGATGGGGAATAGTTGATAGATAGAACAGAGCATAGAGGAATGTAATCGTTTGTTTGTAGATGGAATAGAACAAGAACACATTTCTTATTTTAGTCTTCTGTCTTTGATTAATTTTGAAGCTTTCCTATGAGAATGGATTGATAATTGATCAAAATGTGGACCAGGGGTCAAATTTTAGCCCAAAAATCAACGTTCTCGGAATTGTCTCAAAACCAACGAGAGTGTAGCCCTCGTCATCACAAGCCCAACACAATTCGTTTAGTCTCAAACGAACATCGGGAGTGAGAGATATCGTGATCTGTTCGAATCGCCAAACAGGTAAAAAAATGGATGTTGACTGTGCAATCCGTACAGTCCGTACGGATGTTGATGTGGCATGACCGTATGCTGACATGGCTTGATGGTACATGCTGACGTGGCATAGGTGATGTGGCAATTTTTGATTGGCTGACAATGAGAGAATCAGATTGTGACACATGGCAGATTTTTGGCAAATGGCATGGTGCCACGTGGCCCAATCATGGGCTTCCACGTGGCACCACTTTATTGGGTATTGGTCTATTTGGTTTGTTAATTAAAATTTTATGGAGGTTGTGGGGTTCGACCCCCGGACCTCACAACCGATGTACACCTTAACAAAGTCCGCCGTGCCAATGGGCCACACATTGATTCTTATTATAAATGTGGGATTTTTATTATTTAAATTCATTTTATACAATGGTCGGCGTGGGGGTCCGGGCTGGGGCTTAGCCCCAGCCCCCGGTCACACTTGCGATGTATATATAGCCATGCCCTTTGTTAAAAGGTGTGCATGTCGGATTGGTGTTGAGGTTTAAGCCACGGTTCCTTTGTGTTATGCCATGTGACCTTAACCTTTGGCGCGTGGGTTTTGGTGTTCAACGGTGTTTAGCCCCCTTTTTCTTATATGCGCAGTCATATGACCCACCATATGCCCAGGTGCTAGGCGGTTAGGGGCTAGAGGCACCCTAACTATCCTATTGTTTGCACCGTTGGCATGGTTGCTCCCAGTGTTAGGTGTTTTCACTTAAATGAGCATGTGTGCCAGGTTCACTAAGGAAGGGTGAGTTTTGTAGATGCAGAGACAACAAGCTTGAAGGAGGAAAATGGAGGAGGCCTAACTTCTTCATCTTTTGGTCGATTGAGGTGTCGTAAAAGCCCATCTAGGTGTTTTTGGACGTCCTAGATCCATTGGCACTATTATCAAGGCCATTTGAAGACTTATTCTTCAAGTTTTTCACCATTGAAGTTTCAGCAAGCTCAAGGGAGCTTGAATCCCTCATTGATCGAGGACATGGTTTGGTGAGCCTATGTTTGTTTTATGTGATTGAATAATCATTTTTGGCTAATTGATATGCTCTAAACACATTGGGATAGGTTTTAGAGGCTGTTGAGGACTTTTATAGGTGTTTTTACCAAAGAGAAGCTCAGAGAAGCTTATGGCCACATGTAGAAGAGGTCATGCCTGGATGAGCCATGATCCATTTTCAGAGTTCTATTAGTCATTTCTGGGGTTTTTATGTGTTCTGATCTCAATGGTACATTTTTTTTTTCCATTGGAGTTGAGAAACAGCTTGTAAAAGACCTTTTGACAAATTAATCCCAGAGAGCCAAGTCCATTGATGGAGGCTCAAGGACATGTAACCCGGAGGGGGTTGAACTCCTTTATCATGTTGTTATTGTTGTGAGTTTGATGGTTTATTTGTTGCAAGTTATGTTGTTGTGTATTTATTGAAAGTACACATATAACCATTTAAAAGAACATATCCTCACACATAAGAATTTACAAGAAGATGCATGAACTTAACACATAAGTTTATCTTGCATATTTTAACACATGAAGCAAGGTCCTGTGAAGTTTATTTTTAATGAAGTAGAGGGTGCTTGCATAGCATAACAAGTTAGCCCTTTATTTTCATATCAAGTGGTATCAGAGCATAGTTTGTTTTGCTCATGTGTTTTCCATTGATAGCTTGAGATTTTGCTATTGGTTTTTGTGCAAGTTTTGTGTTGAAGTTGGATATCTTCCAAGGATGGAGGAAGCTTCAAGCATTGATAGTTCTCATACATTTTCATTATCTAAATTATTTGACAAAGAAGAGATTCTAACCATGAGAGATTTGATGAAAGACATGTGTGAAGACAGAAATCTGAACATTTCCCTTGAAGAGCAGTTGAAGGCCATGAAGGAGGAGAAAGACCAGCTTCTTGCAAAGTTGCATGAGATGCAGATTCAACTCCATGAGGCAAAGGAAACCCTTACCAAGTACATGCATGAACATAAGGTATGCAATGTTAGTTTATCTTCTAATTCCTCTCAAGATGAATGTTTTGGTGTTTTTGAAAAGAACACAAAAGGAATAGGGTCCAAGTTATTGTTAAAAATGGGCTATGAAGGTAAAGGTTTGGGCAAGCATGCACACGGCATTGTTGAGCCTATTGTTGTTGAAGAAATACCCAGGTATTGTGGTCTTGGATATGAATGGCAAGATGGAGCATATTCCAAAGTCGAGGAGACAAGGGAAAAAGTTCAAAGTACAAATTTTGTTTCGAGTTCACCTCCTCAAGAAGGCTTTAAAGGTGAAAGTTCAAGAACTTTTGTTGAAAGTTCAATCCCTCTAGCATGCAAGGCTTGTGTTCAAGATGAATGCGAATGTATGAAACGAAAGAGTTGTGACAATGATGAGGACAAGAACACTGTTGATGGTCTTCAATGGAGAGCTTGTAATTGTTCAAATTCACCTCCTCAAAGAGGCAATAAAGGTGAATGTTCAAGGTATAATTCTGCTTATCATTCAGTTGCTTTTGATTATGTTAAGCATAATAACTTTGTATGTAAA
Organism: Picea engelmannii; assembly: GCA_009831015.1. Taxonomy (NCBI): domain Eukaryota; kingdom Viridiplantae; phylum Streptophyta; class Pinopsida; order Pinales; family Pinaceae; genus Picea; species Picea engelmannii. Next base: position 11,917 of record ML863301.1, read on the forward strand.
AATGGAAGAAAAAATCCATGTACATATTGTGGTTTATATAACCATCATGTTTCAAAATGTTGGAAAATATTAACCGCTTTCAGGAAACTTTCTAAGCAAAGACAATGTGAAAAGAGGATGCAAAAGATTTTCACTCATTGTCAGAAGTGGGGTCATCTTATTGACCAATGTTGGACGTTGCATCCAACTACTCATCCACAACATAAGAAGAAATTGGATAAAGAGTTTGGCAGGAATGGAAGAGGAGATTCCATCATTGATGTGAGTCAAGATGATTCACAAGAGGATGATGTTCAGCAGAAAAAGTCATCGTTGAGTTGGATTGGTAAGAAATGGTTGGATTTCTTGAGCAAGCAAGGCTTGCATTTTTCTGTTGTAAATGCACTTTTCATCATTATGTGTGCATTTAAGGGAAGCATGATAAGTTGTAGCAGTTTATCACAACTTTCATGATGCAAGTTGCATATGAATGCAATTCATTTTGAAGACATTTTTGTTGTTGCATAAATTTGCCAGGAGGATGTAAAAGATAGATATGATGTTCACTTGTTACAGCGATGTMTCTTTTTCATGTTCAGCTCTTATGTACCCACATGTTTTGGGTTATGTACTTATGTTTGTACTGGAAGGAGAGTTGAAGAGTCATGCACATGCATTTGTTTTTATGTATGTGTAAGCAGTGAACCTGGTGATGGTTCATCATGAGTGATTCATGATTGTTACATGATTATGCATCATGTTTGTCGACTTGTCAGTTTGGGAAGGTCGATATGTTTCAAATGAGTCTCGACTAGTCTTGATGATTTTCTGACGACTATGTTGTGTCGATYGTGTTGTTCGACTTGTGTTTAGTTGATGGTGTTTGTTGAATTGTAAGCTGATTTTGAGTACACCATGATGCAAGAAAACGCCATGYGCTTTGATGAAGTATGATATGCGACAGTTTGTTTGAAGAAAAAGACTTTGTTGGCATCATTTTTTTTCAGTCTTGTAATTTTTTTTTTCAAGATTGATGGTTTTCTTGGCTTGTGACAAGATGTCGCAGGAAAGTTTTTGCAGCCATTGGAGAGCTGATTTTGTTGACGTTAAAGAGTTCGAAAGAGGGACTTGATTCTCAATGGGAAGGTTGGTATTCTTCCAAGCACAGAGAGAACAGTGGGTCAGCAGTAGCCAAAGAGCAGTGGTTGAGGAACATAGCCAGTTGCAGTGCAAGGCATGCCAAAGTATTCAAGTGATTGTTGAAAAGTATTTTCAAGTAGAATCAGTTGATATAAATTGAAAGAAGACAGATAATAATAATCTTTTGTGGGTTCAAAATCTTTTCAGTGGGAAGGTGTGATCAAAATCTGGACCAGGGGTCAAATTTTAGCCCAAAAATCAATGTTCTCGAAATTGCCTCAAAACGAACGAGAGCGTAGCCCTTGTCATCACGAACCCAATACAATTTCTTTAGTCTCAAACAGATGTCGGGAGAGAGAGATATCGTGATCTGTTCGAATCGACAAATAGGTAAAAAAATGGATGCTGACTGTGCAGTCCGTACAGTCCGTATGGATGCTGATGTGGCATGACTGTACGTTGACGTGGCTTGATCGTACATGCTGATGTGGCATAGGTGACATGGCATTTTTTGATTGGTTGACAGTGAGCAAATCAGATTGTGACACATGGCAGATTTTGGGCAAATGGAATGGTGCCATGTGGCCCAATCATGGGCTGCCACGTGGCACCCCTTTATTGGGTATTGTTCTATTTGGTTTGTTAATTAAAATTTTATGGAGGCTGTGGGGTTTGACCCCCGGACCTCCTCACTGGTGTACGCCTTAAAAAAGTCTGTCGTGCCAATGGACCACACATTGATTCTTATTATAAATGTGGGATTTTTATTATTTAAATTCATTTTATACAACGGTCGACGCGGGGTTCCGGGATGGGGCTTAGCCCCAGCCCCCGGTCACACTTGCGATGTATATACGACCATGCCCTTTGTTAAAAGGTGCGCGCGCCGGATTGGTGTTGAGGTTTAAGCCATAGTTCCTTTGTGTTATGCCATGTGACCTTAACCTTTGGCACGGGATTTTTGGTCTTCAACGATGTTTAGCCCCCTTTTGCTTATATGCGCGGTCATATGACCCACCATATGCCCAGGTGCTAGGTGGTTAGGGGATGGAGGCGCCCTAACCATCCTATGGTTTGCACCATTGGTGCGTTTGTGCCCGATGCCATGTTTTTGCACTTAAATGAACATGTGTGCCATGTTCACTAAGGAAGGGTGTGTTTTGTAGATGCAGAGACAACAAGCTTGAAGGAGGAAAATGGAGGAGGCCTAACTTCTTCATCTTTTGGTCGATTGAGGTGTCGTAAAAGCCCAGCTAGGGTTTTTTGGACATCCTCGATCCATTGGCACTATTATCAAGGCCATTTGAATAATTCTTCTTCAAGGTTTTCACCATTGAAGTTTCAGCAAGCTCCAAGGAGCTTGAAGCCCTCATTGATTGAGGACATGGTTTGGTGAGCCTATGTTTGTTTTCTGTGATTGAATAATTATTTTTAGCTAATTGATATGCTCTGAACACATTGGGATAGGTTTCATAGGTTTTTGAGGAATTTTACAGGTGTTTTTTCCAAAGAAAAACTGAGGGAAGCTTATGGCCACATGTAGAAGAGGTCATGCCTGGATGAGCCATGATCCGTTTTCAGAGTTCTATTAGTCATTTTTGGGGGTTTTATGTGTTATGATCTCAATGGTACAATATGTTTTTCCATTGGAGTTGAGAAACATCTTGTAAAATAACTTTTGACAAATTAATCCCAGAGAGCCAAGTCCATTGATGGAGGCTCAAGGAGATGTAGCCCGGAGGGGGGTGAACTCCTTTATCGTGTTTTTCTTGTTGTGAGTTTGATGGTTTATTTGTTGCAAGTTATGTTGTTGTGTATTTATTGAAAGTACATATATAACCGTTTAAAATAACATATCCTCACACATAAGCATTTACAAGAAGATACATGAACTTAACACATAAGTTTATCTTGCATATTTTAACACATGAAGCAAGGTCCTATAAAGTTTATTTTTAATGAAGTAGAGGGTGCTTGCATAGCATAACAAGTCAGCCTTCTATTTTCAGATCAATAATTGAATATCGATGCAACTTGGATAGGAAGGGCCCCCTGCCTAGTTAAGGAGTAATAAGGTTATAGTTAGCATCTCGAGTGGCTTCAATTCAATTTTCATTTCTCAGCAGAATGTGGTACACATTGGTTCAGTTTATTTGGAATAAGATGTTGAAGTTTTGAAGTTATAAGGATTAGTTGCTGGTTTAAGTTCACATTTGGATAGTCATTTGATTTTAAGAGAATACTTAGCTTAATAGCATAATCTCAGATTAAGTGATTTGGTGAAATTTGAAAGTAATGATCTAGGATATCAAGTTGAGTTAAGATTCTTATCCTGAGAAATCAATGGAAGTAGTTGCAGTCATGATTGTAATTATGAATTCATAATTCTCAAATATTCTCTAATAATAGCTCAAAGTTGGATGTAATGAAGAAATGATTGAGGAAGGAGTATTGTGTATCATTTTCCTTTTTAAGAAGCCAAAGATCAGATTTATAGTTGTAGCAAGGTTATTTCAATTAGACTACTTCAAGTGGATTGTTTCCAAGAATTTCATTAGTAGGAGCATTTTCATTATGAATTAGATAGAGGTGTGAATATTTGAGATTTCTATCAACAAGATAAGTTTGACTCCATTCTTGTACATATTGTACTGGTTCCTCAAAGTCTACCTTCCTGGGTTGACAATTAAGTGTTGGAATATATGGTATATATCTAGCTCAACAAGCAGTTCAAGAAGTAATTCTAGAGGGAGTACCTCTTAGAGCATTTCTATGACAAGAAAATCTAGGAGTTCTTTGAAATTAGGTTGGGTAACATGACTATGGAAGAATACACGAATAATTTACAGGGATTTTTAATGTATGTCATCTTCATTGGTGAAGAGAAAGTGAAAACAAAGATATTTTTAAGTGGACTTCCATCTTTTTATAAGGAAAATATCAAGTATGATGAGCCCAAGACCTTGACTAAAGCCATCGAGAAGGATAAATACCTATATGAGAAAGGCCAGGGAAGAGAATCTTTGAAAAAATCTTGGAAGGAAAAGAAAAATGTGAAGTTCGATCAGAGGAGGAAAGGATTCAAACCTTCCTTCAAAAGGAATGAGCCTAATAGAAATCATCAAGATCAATATGCTAAGGGAGATTTGAAGAAGGAAGATTCCTTGGGAAAAAGGGGAAGACCACCAATCCAATGCTGGGGATACAAGGAAGATCACATGTACAAGGATTTCCCACATAAAAAGGACATAGTGAAGACTGTGCACAACATCCAAGAGGATACAATACTAAAATATATGGGAAGAATCTATGCAGCTATAAATGATCGACAAATAGAGTACCAATCCAATATGATCAAGGTGGAAGGCAAGAACATAAATCATCATGTTTCTATTTTGATTGATTCAGGAGCAATTCATTGCTACATTGATCCTAAGATAGTGGATATATTACATTTGGAGAAAATTAAACTTGGAAAAGCAAGTTTGGTTCAGTTAGCCACTGGGACCAAAAGAAGAATGCATGATATGGTCATAAGTTGTTCCATAAGTCTTAATGGCCTGAATACTAGTATTGATCTAAATATCATACCATTGGTGTCTTATGATATTCTGATTGGAATGGATTGGTTGGACAAGAATCATGTTGTCCTAGATTGTCATAAAAAGACATTTACATGTCTCGATGGAAATGGAAAATAGAGCACTATGAAAGGAGTTCTAAGACCCATCTCTATAAGGGAGATTTCATCCTTACAACTAAAAATAGGTTTTAGGAAAGGATGTCAATTGTATGCAGCTCATGTGGAAGAGAAAAAAAATACAAAGGGGCAAAGCCTTGAAGAATTCTTGGTACTACAGGAATTTGAATATGTATTCCAAGAAATACCCATATTTCCACCAAGAAGGGAGATATATTTCTCAATTGATTTAGTGCCATTAGTTGTCCCAGTTTCAAAAAACCCTTACAGAATGAGCACACCAGAGTTAAAAGAGTAAAAAAATGTAGTTGGAGGAACTATTGAAGAAAGGGTACATATGTCCAAGTGTTTCAGCTTGGGGAGAAACAATACTTTTTTTCAAAAAGAAGGATATAACCATGAGGCTGTGTATTGACTTCCAACAACTGAACAAGTATCCTCTACCCCAAATTGATGACCTCTTTGATCAGCTAAGAGGAGGAAATATATTTTCAAAAATTGACCTGAGGGAAGGATACCATCATGTAAGAATCAAGGAAGAAGACATTGTTGGACACACCTACCACACTTAGAGTGGGGGTGAATGAGTGTGGGGATCTTTTTCCCAAAACTTCCCTCTTACACAAAACTCATTAGTTAGCATTCGACATTTACTCATTACTCATTTTTTTCATTAATAATAAGTTAGATGTGAATACATATCAACAACATATATCAGCAATATATCATCAACAAATCATCTCCACAAGGAACACAAGATGTATGTACAATTTTTCTTTTTATTATGGACTTCAATCTGGGGGTTTTATAGAAACAATTGAATAGAGTAAAACTCTACAAGAGCACCATCTCTATATGAAAGACTCATCTTACATTCTCATCACCAACTGAGATGAGGCAACAATCCTCAACATATATAGATCTGTACCATAAACAAGAGCATCAACCATGCACCAACCTGTGTCAAACAACCTGTAATCAACCTGTACCTTAAACAAGTGCATCCAACCATGTACCAAGTATATACTAATCATGTGTCAACTACTCATCAACAATTTCTCATCAATATGTACCAACATCATCAACTATTGATCTGTCATGATTTTTTGAATGACTTATGGTTGAGTTTTTATTTGGATGCATTAATTAACCATTGAGAAACTTAGCGAAAGAACGAGAAAAGAAAATGAATTATACAGCCATATAAATATATGCAGGTCTAAAATGCAATGAAAAGTAGAAAACCATAATACACAGGTTGATAACGGAGTTTGACACAACTTTGCCTACGTCTCCGGGCCTTTTTTATGTGGGGGAGGATTCTTTATTTCTGTTCGAAAGCTCATTAGTACATCATTGTTACGCTAAATGGCTACAAGACTGATCTGGTCATCTTCATCCAGATCTCTGGAACCATACAGAAAAGACGACACGTGAAACGGACGTCCGGAGCTCTCATAAATGGTCCGACAACATCTCCTCCTCAACAGCTTCCCTGCCTCAAACTGGCTTTGACTTGTCTTCTCCTCATCATATCTGCTCTGAATGCTCTCAAAAGCTGTCCAAAATTTGTCCCCTTGGCCTCAAAATGGCCTTGGTTAAATAGTGGGGGAGTTAGTTGTCCATCTCCAACTTCCTCCACGAATTTAGGCTCTAAAAATGCCCAATAACTCCCAAAATAGGCTTAATTACATTAAAAATGGTTTTAATTAATTAAAAAACCATAAAGTGGTTAAAAAACCGTGGGTTGGGGCCAAGCCCTGGCCCGACCCCCTGCCAAATAATACAACATACAAATTCAAATAAATAAACCCCCGCATTGTAAACAAGAACTATCTGGTGGCCTGTTGGCAATGGGGACTTTGTTAAGGCGCGGACGGAGGTGGAGGTCACCTGTTCAAATCTGATCGGCCACAAACTTTTGAACAATTCAACCAAAACCTATGAACCAATACCTGGGTGCCACATGGAAGCCCTTGACTCGGCCATGTGGCACCTTAACCACCAACCAAATGATGACATGTGTCGGCTTCTGATTGGTCCACGGGCCTTGCCACTTGTCAAGCCGTATTGCCTCGTCACCCACGACATCAGCTCTGCCATACAGTCCAGTCATCTACCACATCACTTTCCACATGATGATGATGTCATCCACCACGTATGCTGCTGACGTCATCTCGTGCCATGTGTCAGCCTTCTAGTGGTGACACGTGTCACCTCAGGATTGGTCCAACCGTACGCCCAAAATGCCAAATCTACTTGACACGTGTCGTCCCCTGGTGCTGCCACATGTCACCTATATGGACATTCCACATGTCACACATATGGACCTGCCACGTAACATGTACGGACCTACCACGTGTCGTGTACGGATGGGTACAATCAGCATCCAAAAATTTTCCTGTTTGGCTAGGCGAACAGAATGCGATATCTTCTTCATACGGACTCTGTTTGACAAAGTAAATATACCATCGGAATCAGGAAGACGAGATGAACGCAATGGTGTTGGTTTCATCGGATTCCAAGCACTTTCATTTTTGAGCATTTTTCAAGCCCTGACAGGCTTCTGAATCCAATTTCGGATCACACCTCCCAACAATAAGACCTTTTGGTCCCCAAAAGGTGACTGACCACTCAACAAGCTCGGGATAGGACATCCAGCTTGCTCTGGATCTGATTACATTAATGGAAGCAAAATACAATGAAGTCGAGACATCCATTTCTGGCAGAACCAAGTGACTGGTTTCTCTCCTTCACGGTGTTCTTCTTGCTTCGATGGTAATCCTTCCTCCTTCACGGGTACATGCGAAATCCTTTTGTCCTTCCTTGGACGAAGCTCTGGATTAAGCTTCCAACAACTAGCCTTTTGATGTCCACTCTTATTGCAAAACGTGCAATGAGTTTTTGGCATCCAGACTAGCTTACCCTTCTCCTTCTTCCATTGTGGACTTGAGATTTTACGTCGTGTTTCTTTCCTGGCCGACATAGGTTTCCTGTACAAAGTTTGTCTCTTCCCACACTTGGCAACACAATGCTTAGGTGAATGACAATAAGTGCATGGATAAAGTTTCCACAAGTTTCGGTTTACTTGATTATGCTTGTTGTAATCAAAAGGAGAATTAATAAAAACATGACCATTATACCTTCCATGCTGATCTTCACCTTTCTTTGGAGACAAATTGCATTCACTACCACAATCCTGAAGTGATGTACCATTTCCTTTTGTGAATTGTTCTTGCAATGTCTGAAGTCGTCCATTTGAAGCATCACTTGCTTCCGAAGTTTTGGAACCTATCTTGGAAGACTCTCCAAGGTCCCTTTTGTCATATCCCAATCCTAAGTATCGAGGCCTTTCCTCAACCTCAATAGGATTTACAATTCCTTGACCTCTACATCCAAGGCCCTTTCCTTCTTCATAACCCATCTTAGTTAGTATTCTCAAACCTACACCTTTTGTGTGTTTTTCGAATGCACCAAAACCAACTTGATGAGAATGAGGAAAATTTGATGAGGAACCTTCACT
>WSFP011420353.1:0-23059 GCA_009831015.1 Picea engelmannii
TGTAGTAGCACTTGGGAATCTAGTTTGATCTATATATTTTTGTCTTTAGATCTATGTATTATAATATTTTTTGTCGGGGGAAACCCAGGAGAAATTTATGTATAAGCTTATTGCTACGACACATCCCCATTTTATAAATATTAATATAAATTTAATCTGGTAAAAAAAGGGAATCAATAAACTCCAAAATTTTGGAGACTCAATGAATGTGATAAATTGGATGAGAGGTTTATATAATTTAGATAACTATATGTTAAGCTCCATTTTCGATGAACGCCATTTTTACACATCAAATTTTATTGTTGTCAATTTTCAACATATATACATGGAAATGAATGAAGATGCAAATACTTTGTTGAAGGCTAGTTTGCAAATGGACTATGGTCTGTGGCATATTCGAGAGAAAAAAGATGGATATGCAATGGACTACTTTCACCTCCTTTTGGATGATTATGGATTGTTTTTATTATTTTAGTTATGTTTTTGAGTCTTTTGATTATGAGAAAGTTGAAATTGATATGTAATATTTTTTGGAACTATGTAATTTTTTGCATATGTAAGAGAGTTGTATCAGTCCCACAACCGGTTACTCGAGAACTACTTATATATTATGATAATATGGACAAATGTATCAGATGTATTTTCTTGGGAGAGGGAGGTAGTTACTTGATAGCTACATCTCCTTATTATTTTGATGATGGATGAAATGCTTCAATGCATATACCATATGCAATTTTATATTTTTAAACAAAATTATGATTTATTTTTTCTGAGGAAAAAATTAAACTTTTTTCCTAAAGATAACCCAAAAAATTAAAAATAATCCATAATTATACATAAAATTAAAATACTTGGGAATTAACTAAAAAACTAGCATAGCCCAATGGATTAACTCGAGTGGTTGAGTGCTATAAATTACAAGCAGGAGGTCGCAAGGTCAAATCTCATAGTTGGATGCCTCTGTGAATATTATGGGCCTCACTCAATGTCCCTGTCGTGTTAAGTTGTCAAAATTGCATCTGATGGGTTTACCTTGGTTAAAATCCTTGGAATGAGGGGAAGTGTCTAGTGGGTTTCCTGAGATGTGAATTTCATTGAAAAAGGTAAAAAATTAACATACCCCTTAAGTGGGGGAAAGGGAACATCGAATTAAATCAAGGTGATACTAAGAGAAATGTTTTGGATGGTTCATGAATAAACAATAGAGGATCCATTAAACAGGGTCCATGAATAGTTAATTAAAATAATATTTTAGCAAAGTAAGCATCAATGGACATAAGGTGGGAGGATGTGGTGGAGTAGGTCGTGAGACACTTGTTAATCATGAAATAAACCTTAGGTCAACAATAGTGGGGGTTTCTCATGGATATATCACAACAATCCAATCAAAATATCCATGGCTAGCACAAATGAGATATGTGGCAAGAACAATGCAATAGTGATATGCAAGGAGAATCTCCCAAGGACCTTATAGGATGATTTTTAGCTTGGAATCCTTTCTTCCTGGTCTCATGATCTAGGTGGATATCGGTGTCCACCCACCTATTCCACTGGCTCAAGGAACAATTTCATTATGACAGTTTTTCCTAGTTTTTTCAGGTCCTAAACTTCTGTGGCCGTTTTGAGGCCCTAAACAATGTTTTTTGGGCTCGCCACAATCACACTATAAACTTTAGCTAGAGTGTGATGAAAACATGTGTAGTACTCAGATAGTTCTTTCCAACAAGCTATCGTGCACCTAAAACGAAGATCGTATGCAAAATTTACGACCCGAGGAAGTTGATGTATCAACTTAGCCCATCGGGGTCCACACAACTTTTGGCGCTTCATCTCCTAGGGTTAGGTTTTTGGATGTTTAGGGTTTTCTCATTTATTCTTTATGTTAAAAAGGCCTTTAGGAGCCTCATTGTAACCATCTTATTGCGAATGAGCGTATCCATCACATCTCTTCTCAGAGATAACTGCCACCATTCTAGTAAGTTTGTTTAAGTCTACATTTTTACAGTTTCAACATAGTCTCTTTATTAATAGAAGTCAAGTTTCATTATATCTCCGTGTATTTCTTTGATATACATATGTATTTTGTTTCGTTCCATTTATAAATCTGGATCAATGGTATCATAGCAATCTTCTCTTTATTTGTTTCTATGTGCATGTCCCCAACGATGTTAGGGTACAAGGAGTTGGGACTCGAAGTGGTTGAGCCCTTGCAAGACCATCCCTGCTGATCATGACGGCCTCCCATGGCGGAAGAAAAGAGAGATGATGGAGTTGAAGATCTTGTTAAACTATTGCTTTATTAAGCCCTCTTGCGACAAAGGAATGAGATGATGGATAACTTTGCACATATCCTTCGACGACTGCCAATAGGTGACGCATCTTCATCAAGTGTCCATGTTTCCCCCTTCAAGGTACAAGTCAATTTTGATATCCCCTTTTTTGAAGGACATATAGATGCAGACATTGTAGATAAATGGTTAAATCTTCTAGAAGGGTATTTTTTGGTCCATGGTTTTTCTGATAGAGAAAAGATTACCTTTGCGCTCCTTAAGGTTGTCCCCAATGTCAACGATTAGTGGGAAACTTACTGTGAGAAAATGGCCACTAAGGAATCCACAATATTTGTGGTCACCCCCACTTGGGATTCTTTCAAGGATATTATTAAGGAACAATAGAACCCTTTTGGAAGCTACGATGACCAATATACAAGATGGACCACACTAAGACAGGAAAGGGACCAAACAATACCAGATTTCAATAGTATATTCCATATCTTGCGCACCAAGCTAGGTATCAAGGATTCCAAATGACATATGGTGCTCAAATACCGCGACTGTCTGCATAGATACATCCAAACATAAATGGAGTTTCTGGACATCTCATCATTGGGCGCAACATATCGATATGCTATCAAAATTGAGCATAAATTTAAACATAAGAAGTGGGAGTTTGGATCTGTAAATTCCTCACAGTAGAAGCAGGGCGAAGGTGGCCCTAACCCATAGAACAAATGATAGATTAAGGATGGACCCTCTTAGGACAATCAGTCCAGGATGCAAACCAAGAAGGGTAATGAGAAGATGAAGAAAGACACTTGGAAGTGGTGTGAATTCCATAAAATCCCCTGGAATAACACTAATGAATGTTTCTCAAAGCAACCATTGGTGGCCAAGATGGAAGCCTCAAAGTCAGAGGTAGGTTCTGACTCTGAATCAGATCCATACAAAGAGAAGTAGATGCAGAACCTAATGCCACTGTCACTACCACCAATGTCCAGGAAAGTGAACCAGAGGAAGGTGAATTCCTTTTTCACTCGTAGATGTGGGTGAAGGGTGATCCATTGCATTTCATTGTTGATAGTGGAAGTCAAAAGAACCCGATATCTGTAGAGGTCTTCAAGCGGTTGACCTTTTCGATGACACTGCACCCACAACCCTACAACATTGGGTGGCTTCGCCAAGGAAGAGACCTTCGTGGCAGCCAAAATGATGTTTTCCCTACGACATCAAGCCCTTCAAGGATGAGGTACTGTGTGATATTCCCCCCCTTGAAGTTTGTGATGTTCTTTTCGGCCAACCATATTTGTGGAAATGACATGTTGTATATGAGTTTAGACCTTGCAATGTTATTATTACTTTGGGTAGACAATTGTATATGATACCAGAGGTAGCTCCACCTACCGTTATTTCTTTGATATCTGCTAAGAAATGCAGGAAGGTAATTTCCCAGACCGAAAAATTTGTCTTCTCCATGATTCACTCTCAAAGTGAACAGAAGGTCACAACCACATCCATGGCCTCTTCACAGGGCCTCTCCACACAGTAGAAACAAGTGGATAAGATCTTGGAAGAATACAAAGACATCTTCACTTCACCCACTAGGGTGCCACAACATTGTCAGGTCAAGCATTTAATCAATCTAACCCCCGGTGCACCGCCACCCAATGGGCCAGTATAACGCTTCTCTTTGATGGAAAATGAGGAAATTAAGTGACAGATCCAAGAGCTGCTTCAAAAGGGGCACAAATGACTCAAATCCTCATCTTGTGGGAGCCCAATTGTACTTGTACAAAAGAAATATGGGACTTAGTGACTCTGCATTGATTACAAGGCCCTAAAAAAAATTATAGTCAGGAACCGGTACCCAATTCCCTGAATTGATGACCTTCTTGACCATCTCAAGGGAGCCAATTTTTTGAACAAGATTGACCTAAATTCTAGCTACCACCAAGCCTCAATAGAACAAATTGATGTATGGAAGACTGCTTTCAAATCCAAAGAAGGTATTTTCAAATGGATAGTCATGCCCTTTGGTTTGAAAAATGCTCCAACGACTTTCATGAGATTGATGGACAATATACTGCGACCCTTCACCAATTCCTTTATGGTGGTATATTTGGATGACATCCTCATCTTCAACAAGAATTAGGCAAAACACTTGCAACATATTCAATAGGTCCTTCATACTCTGTGACAACACAAGCTATAGGATACATTGTTGATGAACATGGTATGCATGTGGATCCAACCAATATCCAAGTCTTTCATGACTACCCAACCCCAACCACACTAACCGAGCTTCAAATTTTCTTAGAAATTGCTAACTTCTATCATAGGTTCATGTTGATATTCTCCCATATTGCATGGGCCCTCAACCAACCGACCCCCAAGTACCCTTTTTAGGCACGGGGCATCAAAATTTCACCTTCCTTAATTATCTCAAATCCTCTTTCCAGGATCTCCATCCTCTTCTTCTCATCAAGAGCTATCTAACAACTGCTACCTTGCATGAATCTGAGCTCTCTATTGGGAGCTATGCCCTTCCAAAGCTCTGCATGTGTTATTGGTCAAGGGACATGTGGCACTGACATGGGTCTGTCTCATTTGTACCATCCCCAGGTTCCTCAAAGTCCCAGAGTTCCCCAATGCTCCTGCATCCATGGTGGAAATCCATCCACCGTTAAATCCAATTGAAGAACTGCGTCCTTGTTAGACACATAGAGTTACAAGAATTTGGTGTTCGACACTAAACGACTCTTTTTATTTCTATGTGCATGTCCTTCGGAGTCTCGAAATATCGAACTCCCAAAGGACCCCGAAATCTTGCCACATGGCTTCGACCTTCGGGCCTTTCGACTTAGCTAACATACTACATCCCAAACCTCCGGAGTTCCAAAACCCCAGACTTCTGAAGGGTCCACCCTTACACGTGATGGCGCATTAAGGGTGGAGGTAAGGATAGGTGGGTCCCGAGTACTCCACCCACCGTTAGGCCAAGAGAGTATGTCTCAGTGGTGAAATGACAGACGACAAGGAAAATATGACACATGGCCCCATCAATGGGTGACACGTGTCATGTTCTAATGGGCACATAGGGTCTGTGAAAAGCATGAATCAAGGTGACACGTGGCACGTCGAATGTGGCTCCACATCACCTTGGGTGATGTCATCATGCCACATCACTCTGGACTGATAGCCTTCCAACGCCCCTTATATCCCATGGTCGAGATGTGTCCATGTAGACCTAGAGATCTATGGTCTTCATTGCTTCACAACTTCAACGTTCGAGAATTTCACATGTTTAACACTCTTTTTCCCCTGGAGTAGGTCAATGTTGGACTGACCATAGTCTAGATCCAACAGTCGAGAGAGATCCCAAAGCATCCTCAAATCAATGGTCCACAATGCTTCTCCAGTATCTGAGCTTTGAATCTTTCCATGCCTTGAACCACACTTCCTTCCAGAATTCCAAACTCTGAACCATGCTTGATTTGTCGCCACGTGCACCTGGCGCTAACGACCAGTATTTTCTCTATCCTGTGGAGCTTTGGGAAACTTGCACGCACTTGTGATTGCAGTTTGATTTCATCGGATAATCGGACTTCCAGATAATCATTGATCTGTGGACACACATCCCTCTACTACCAAGGACCTAGATTAACTTCGCAACTTCGACATTCGGGGGTTCTGGTGTTATAACACTTATGTTCTCCCTAAGTGGTCAATGTTGGACTGACCACATCATAGATCCAATAGTTAGAGGGGATCCCAAATGTCTTCAGATCTATGGTTCTTGTTACTTTGCGAAAGGTAAGTGGGTCAAGGCTTAATGGTGGGACAAATCCTATGGTCACAGTTAAGGAAACTGCCAGATGTCGGTCAACCTCACTAGTAACCGTACCAACAGGTTGCCTTCGATTGTTTTCGAGGGTTGTGAAGTTGTACGTCCTAGAGCTCCAAACTCCTAGAGTTTCGAAGCCATAATAACTTCTCTCCTTTCAGGCCTAGCGAAGGGTTCCCAAGTCTTGGTCATATGGATCCTATGGAAGGTATCGGAGCTGCACTCCCAATTCTTTACCATAATTTAGTTAAGGTCGTGGTCATGAGCCCTCGGTCACACCGACGACTAGTTTGAAGGAAGTGCCTTCCATTCACTGGACTTAAGTTCTAAAATAGAGAAAGGTATTTCTCGACCAGTACAAGAACTGTAAACTTATTCTTAGACTCATGTATAATGATTCCCTTGCTGCTAAACCGAGGCAAACATGGACCATGCAAATACATGGACTCACAGAAAAATAGTAAGCATTTATAATGATTGATCAAACAATGTAAGGTTTTAATCATAAACACAAAAATTCAACCATCATTTCAATTCTAATACACAGGGTATATGAATTACTTATCTATTATAGTCTATCACAAACCAATTTACTATGGGTGTTTGCCTTTCCACCCAATCGTAGGCTCATAGGCATTCACTCTTAGAACTTTGGCCACCCCCGTGCCAATCCATGATATTGGTAGGGGAAATTCTTGCAATTCCTAAGAGAATATCTCTCTATCACAACCTCTGCGAGGTTTATTAGATGCTTCCTTAGCATCAAGCTCATGACCCTCATCTCTGAGGTGTCCTCTTCTCTCCTGAAACCGAAAAAAATTAATCTCTCAGTTCTTCTCTGAACTAGAGCTTCTCTCACACTCTCCTCTTTCTCTCTGCATATCCCCTTGGTCGCACACCCCCCTGTGGGCGTGGTCTCTTTCTTTTCTTCGTTCATGTGTATTCTTGCATGCCTTTTTCCTCCCCAAGAAGGTTTTGGACCTTTCTTATTCCTTCTGTCAGAAGAAAATTGGGTAAGTCTGGGCCTGCAGGAAAACTGCACCCTGTGGTACTTCGGGCTGACAATTTTCTATCTCCTCAGCTAGACCCTCCATGATTCCATTCATGGGGGTAGTTAATTGTTCAACCACCATTCCTTATTTCATTAACTGATTTTTTCTTGGAATCTGGATGAGGCTTATTATTTCAACAAAGAGAAATTGGATCACTTTGACATAATGGACCCTTTCTACAGTTTCCTCACTCTTTCCTCTAGTGATATCATGGGAAGTACTTTAAGGCTTCACCCCCATAGTCAGTCATTGGAAATCGAAACAATAATAAATTTACATCGTTCACATGCCATAGCATGGTAATCATAATTAATGATTGATTACAAGATGGGGGAAACAAGGGTATTACACCAAGGGTCGTGGCAAGGAAAATTTCATGTGGGGGAAGTCACAACAATAAGCATTTTTTGATTTGAAACATCACTTGTGCTCAGCTCCAGTACTCTCCTTACTTGATCTACAACAACCTTTTGAGATTGAGATCAATGCTTCAAACTATGTCGTGGGTGCAATCCTCCCTCAACACGGTCATCCTGTGGCATATCACGGTGAGACACTATCAAATTTCGTTCGTAATTACCCCACCTATGACAAAGAAATGTATTCCATTGTACAAGTCTACTGACAATGGAAGCACTACCTTCTCAGGAAGAAGATAGTCATCCACACTGATCACAAACCTTTGCAGTTCATGTAGACACAAGGAAAATTACATAATTACCATCATAAAAATTGGTCCACATACTTGTAGCAGTTCCATATCAACATCAAATATAAGACAGGGAGCACCAATCATGTCGATGATTGCCTCATTCGACCTCCAGTTACATACTTAATTACGGTGTTCCACTCCTGTGTCCATGATGCATCTGAGTGGCCCCAACTCTATAAGAGCGATCATGAGTTCACTACCACTTAACATATGCTAGATATAGGCATGACTGCCACTGACTTTCATATTCAAGACAAACTGTTATGCCATCTGGGCCACCTCTGTGTTCCTTCAAGCGAGCGTGTGAAGCTGATTTGGGAAGCTCACTACAGTTGGATGATAGGACATTTTGGCATGGAAAATATCATGTAAGTACTACCGAAGCATTTCTACTATTCAAAACTTTGACATGACGTCGACAATGATATCAGGTCCTGCACCATTGCCAAACCAACAACTAAGAAGCGAGAACTATACACCCCTCTACCTACTCCTGGCAGGCAATGGGAATCCATCTCGATGGAATACATGTCAGACCTTCCTTCAACTAGACAGAGAAATGACTGTGTTTTTTGTGGTGGTTGATTGGTTTTCTAAGATGGCCATCCTCATAGCCTACAAGAAGAATATCACCATGGAGGCCACTGGTAAGCTCTTCTTCGAACGGGTGTGGGTAAAGTTCGAGATACCATATACCATCATATCAGATCGGGATAGCAGGTTCCCTAACACATTCCGGTCTATCCTCTGATCATTGTTTGACACCAAGCTGATGAAATCCACTGCCTTCCACCCCCAAACCGATGGCCAGACAGAGGTCATCAACATAATGATTGTGCATATCTTGTTTGATACATGGGATGAGAGTCTCCCCTATGTTCAACACAACTATAACAGATCCCTTCATAGCTCGACTGACCACAATCCCTTTTAGGTGGGGTTGGGATTTCAACCATTGGGTCCCATTGATGTCGCACTACCCTTGACATCCACACATGCAGAATCATCCCATGCTCAATCTGAGGCTGAAAAAGCCACGAAGTTTATTGAATGAATTCAACACATCTGGAAACATGTCCATGATATTTTACAAAAGGCCAATGCTAAGTACAAATAATTCCATGATCAACATCGGGTGCTGCACAAGTTTCAAGTGGGAGACAAGGTTTGGTTACATTTGCAGAAAGAGCACCTTACATGACCTCATTGAAATCTTTGTCCACTTTGTTATGGACCTTACACCATCATCAAGGTTGTGGGTGACAATGCTTTTGAGCTCAATATTCCCCCCTTCATTGGCCTGCACCCTGTGTTCAATCTGGACCTCTTTCGACCATACTTCCCACCATTAGTGGACACATAAGAGATCATAGAGCAGTTGACATTAACATAGCTCAACGTTTACTACATGGATCATGGAACCATTGATCAGATCAGGGAAACTCAGATTAAGGTAACTTGACAATAGAGGATCCAACTTTATCGAGTTGTCAAAGCAAAGTAGCTCCTGCACCAAGCCAAGTGGCTCACCCAGGGCCAAGTTTAGCAGAAGTTTCCCCATCTAATGGGGGAAATCAATGCAATGGAGACCATTGATTCCTAAGGGGGGAGGACTGATGCAAGCAGATATCGATGGCCACCCACCTATTAAGCTGGCTCAAAGAATAGTTTTAATTTTGGAAGTTTTTTCGTAGTTTTTTAGGTCTTAAACTTTCAGTGTCGTTTGAGGCCCTAAATAACGTTTTTTAGCCCTGCCACAGTCACACTAAAGGATTTAGCCACAATGTGACAAAAAATGTGTAGTACTCAGATAGTTCTTTCCAGTGAGCTATCAGGCGCCTAAAACAAAGATCGTATGCAAAAGTTATGACCTCAGGAAGTTTATGTACCAACTTACCCCATCGGGGCCCACATGACTTTTGGCGCTTCATCTCTTAGGGTTAGGTTTTTGGATATTTAGGGTTTTCTCATTTATTCTTTATGTTAAAAAGGCCTTTGGGAGCCTCATTTTAACCATCTTCTTGTGAATGAGCGTATCCATCACATCTCTTCTCAGAGATAAGCTGCCACCATTCTAGCAAGTTTGTTTCAGTATGCATTTTTACAGTTTAAACATATTCACCTTATTAATAGAAGTCAAGTTTTACTGTATCTATGTGTATTTCTTTGATATACATATGTATTCCATTTCGCTCCATTCATATAATCTCATTTTACAAAATTTCTAAAAAAAAATGTAGAACGAGACTAGAAAGAGAGGAGTCCAAGCTAAAAATCCAAAATGATGATTCAAAGAAGAAGTGCAAATTCCATGTTCTCAAGTATCAAGCTTGTGAATTTGTTGAAGGATGGATTAGAGGACATGTGCATGATGACATAGAGGACAAGGGGATGAGGGAAAATAGTGGTTTGAAAGACCCCTACATAGAAGTCATTGATGATGGATGGTGGTTGGATAGATGGCAGTTGGAAAGGCGATGAGTTGCAAGTGGCTTGGACAAATGACAAAAGCTTGGAGGAAACACCCCCTTTAAAAAAGGCCTTTGATGTAATTCAAAATGATATTTGTATGAAATTTATAATGGATATTAATATAGAAGGATTCAAAGTTGAAATTTGGTTTCAATTTTACTTATGAATCTCAAATTTCATGAGGGATGTATGTTATTAGTGTCTTTAATTTTTCATAGCTTCCAACATTTTAAACAAATCAAATTTTAATAACACAACCCAACCAAAAACAAAACAAATGCATAAAGCAAACTATTAAAAATGGGTGATTTATGTTTTAAAAAGGGCTGCATGGCAGCACAATCCCCGCCACTTAGAAAATATATGTTGTCGAGTGGGAAAAATATTTTGAACAATGAAACTTAGTATAACTATATGCATAGATAACAAATAGTCTTTGTCAAAAGATAATTCATATAATAAAGACAAATAATATTATTCTCTATGCAAAGATGACAATTATTTGAATAAAGTAAAAACAATTAGCATAAAACTTTGTAAAAATAAGCAAAAAAACAATTGTTCAATGTGGAGTAAAACCTAGTAAATATTAATTATATAATATTGTAATGTGTAATGCATTGATGCTTATGTACATAAACTTTTTCCCAAGCATATCCCCACACAACTATGGTTATGTTCAAAGATTTATGTTTTGACTATTTGTTCTTAATAAATAATAAATAAATAATTAATTATTTAATAAATTGCAATCATAGTTGTGCGAGGATATGCTTGTGCAAAAGTCTCCACACTTAAGCACCATCTCATTGCACATTACAATAATTAAATAATATATTAATTATTTAATATTACAATGTGCAATGCGTTGTTGCTTATGTGCAAAGACTTTTGCACAAACATATCCCTGCACAGTTATGGTTATGTACCCGAATTTTGTGTTGACCATGGATTACAATATTAAATAATTAATATCTATTAATTATTTAATATTAAATAATTAATATTTATTTATTATTTAATACTGCAATGTGCAATGCGCTGCTGCTTATGTGCGGAGACTTTTGCACATGTATATCCCTACATAACGATGGTTCTTAATAAATAATATTAAATAATTAATTATCTAATAAATTGTAGGATATGGTTGTGCAAAAGTTTTTGCACATAAGCAACAACCCATTCAAACATTACAATATTAAATAATTAATAAGGCATATCCCCACACACGTATATCTCAACTAATTAATAAATAATATTAAATAATTAATTATTTAATAAATTACAACGATAGATGTGCAGGGATGCTCCGCACATAAGCAATAACACATTGCACATTTATTAATTATTTAATATTGCAATGTGCAATGCACTGCTGCTTATGTGTGGAGACTTTTGCACGTGCATATCCTCGCACAATTATGGTTATGTGCATAGACTTTTTCGTTGACTATTTGTTCTTAATAAATAACTAATAATTAATTATTTAATAAATTGCAACCATTGTTGTGTAGAGATATGCCTATGCAAAAGTCTCTACACTTAAGTAGCAGCGCATTGCACATTGCAATAATTAAATAATATTAAATAATTTATTAATTATTTAATATTGTAATGTGTAATGCATTGTTGTTTAGGTGCGAAGACTTTTGCAGCTTATGTGCGGAGACTTTTGCACATATATATCCCCACATAGTTATGGTTCCATACCCGAATTTTGTGTTGATTGCGAATTACAATATTAAATAATAAATAGACATATCCATGCACAATTATGGTTCTGTACCCATACATAGTATGTGCAGAGACTTTTGCTTTGACTATTTGCCCGCACCTTCGCACATGCATATCCCCGCACAACTATGGTCATGTTCCCGTACATCGTAACTCTGGGACACATACATGCACGTTCCGCACCCGTACATATAAAATGATATTTTGCCCATTTTTAAAAAAATTATTTATATACAATATAACATGATCTTTTGTCAATTCTTTTTAATTTGTAAAATAAATTGCTAGTAAACAAAATATGAGTTTGAAGTAAACACAATTACCATTTATATTGTAATAAAATATTTTTCTCAATTTTGAACTTTGAGTGAATTTGGCTAAATTTCTAGTTATATTAAACTTTCTTGGAATTTGATATTATAATTTTATTAGCCTCCAGTTTCATAAGATTAGCTTATAGGTGACTTAGACTTCGTATGGGTAGTATCTAAGTACCAGATTGAATCCAATTATTTTTTATTAATGCTTCCCAAATGGCAATGATAAATTTGGAAAGTGTTTCATCGTTCACAGGTGCTTCATTGAAAAACACACAAGACTCCCCATCATTTTCCTATTACCTTCGCTTCACATTCCATCTTTGCATTTTTTTGGCAGCTATGAATATAATCTGATAAATAGGTATGCTATTAAGATGAACCCGTTGTCTCATACTTACAAGAACGTTCCTACAACTATTTCAATGCACGATGAGATACCATAATCCTATTTATGGTCAGGGGAAGATTGTCCCTTCGAACAAACATGAGACTGCGGAGAAAATGACACTATTGTGCGGGGATATGCATGTGAAAAAGTATCTACACATAAGCTTGTGTGCAGAGGATTTTACACATGCATATCCCTACACAACTATGGTCTCATATCCGTACATCGTAGCTTTGGGACACGTACATGCACCCATTTCGCACCTGTACATGCACCATCTGCTACAACTACATAATTAACTTGCTTATTAAATTCTCCTACATGCACCCGTACATGCACGCGTTCCAACCATGCACTACAATTGTATAATTAAATTGCTTATTAAATGTTCACCGCTGACCCGACAATAAGATGTTGTTTTGAAGGACCAATCAGAAGCAGGAAACAAAATTGAATCGCTTGCAACAAAGTTAAACTATGGAAAAAAACGATAAATTTTTTGTCAACGCAAAAACTGATTCGTGGTTAACGCAAAACCGATTGCTATAGTCCCAAGCACGACTAGGACTAATAATTACAAATAAAATTATCACTGTGAAATTATATAAAGCTACTACAAAGTTATGTAAATCTAATATATATCTACAATAAAATTATTAAAAGTTATTTTTTTGGAAGTAATTACTTTTTTTATCCATAAAACACTGAAGTACAATATAATTAACAAAAACTCTTTAATTCAATATTTTAGCACAAAATTAGTTCTTAGTAAAATATGGAGTAGATAATATAGTGTTTAATCAAACATTTATATTGTTTGAATTGATAATATTTAACTTTTTGTGTTATCAACAACACATTACTTATATTTTCATTAGCATCCTGTTTTATTTAGAAATTGTTGTATTTAAAGTAATGGTTTGAGAGGTCATTGGGATTCTCAGAAAACTTAGTCAACTAATTCCTAGAAAACTCGACCAACATTTATTCCAAGGTCATTGACACCCCTAGGTAGGTTACCACTTCTACTAGATGGCTAGTGACTCGTGAGATTTTTGAGACCTTGGCAAGCCCCACTGTAGTCAACCAACCATAAGTAGTTTATAGACTTACTGTAGGTCGAAGGGTGGTTTTAGACCATTCTCCCTCTTGGAGCCCTCCAATACTTCAGACAATATGTTACATGTCTTTCCATAGTTATTAAGAGTTATATTAAATATTCATTTTTAAGTACACAATATTAATAATTTTTTTGACATCCTTCATTACAAAAAAAATTCATCACTGCAAGCTCTGCATCCTCCTGACTGAACCCTAGCTGACTTCTTCTATGGACTGCATGGCCTCTTATGGAAGGGGCCCCTCCTCTACCTACCCTGATGAACATTGCAACTTTTCCCTCTCTAATTGTAACCCTTCCCAAGCAACCCAAACCCACGGCTTCAAGATTCGTGAAAAAGTTAGATGAGATTCCAGCTATCCTTGTGCAAGCGAGTTCAAGATCACTAGTGTCGAGGTTCACAGAGAATGGATTGATAGGTCAATTCACATGGGGACGGGATCTGTAGAAATATGGATAAAAAACAACTGGAAGCCACACTAAAAGGTAAATACTCCTTCTCCCTTCGTGACAAAGGATTTTATGCATTTATGTTTGAAGAAAAATCAGACAGGGACCTGATATTTAGAAGTAGGCCATATTTTATGGGTGCCCGAGGGTTATATCTCAATCGTTGGACCCCATATTTTAATCTGGAGAATGATATCCCATTAGTCGTCTTTGTTTGGGTCAAAGTTCCCTTCCTTTCCATTCACTGTCGGAACAACAAAATCCTCTGTGCTATCGACAATACCCTTAGGAAATACATTGACCAAGCTGAGACAAAAGATGGAAACCAGACCTGCGCTCAAATTTGTGTGGAGTTTGACTTGGAAAAAGGTCTTCTGAAGGATATCATGCTCAATTTAGATAGTAGGACATACCTCTAGAAGGTGGATTAGGAACAACTTCCTTTGAAATGCAAGATCTGTGATGAATATGGACACTTTTCCAAGCGGTTCCCAAAAGCTCCAATAGATCCACTAGTGGGAGAGACTAATGAGCATTGGTAGCAACCAAAATGGAAAAAATAAGCCAATAAACAAGGACCCCAGCCAGAAAAATCTCCAGCCCATGAGGGAGCTCCCTCCAACCCAAAAGCTGAGGAAGTTACAACCACATCCTCAACACGTAACTTTAGCGAGCACATTTTAACTAAAAACTACTATGAATCCCTATTTGACATGGAGGAATAACATGTGGACATATCTAATCCAAGCCATCAATATCTAGTAGAGAAACAAGGAGAACAAAAAATACCCCAGGAATCCCCTCAACAATTTTTCTAGACAACTTAGGAAGATGGAGAAATCACCGAGAGCTTGGAGGAAGACTTAGATCTAGATCCCTCCAAAATCCCTCCCGTTAAGAAACTAGGTAGGAAATCTAACAATCAAAGGAGAGAAGCAATGGACCAGAAAGAGATAGATCTTAGAAAATAGGGCACCTTGGATGGACACACAAAGAAAAAACCTAGACCTTTCAGAAATTAGGGTGGTTCTATTCCCTTAAAGGGGGGAACCCAAAATCCACGTCTAAATGATGAAAATCGTTTCCTAGAACTAAAGAGGTTTGGGAAGAGGAAATAAAAAGGAATTAGTCAAAAGTTTAGTACACCGAGAATCCCCTCAGATCCTTCTACTCGAGGAAATTAAAATGAAGGACATTGAAGTACTTCAATACAACATAACCATTTGGAAAGAAATTTTAGGACTAACAATTAGCTCATAAGGGGCCTTAGGTGGCGTATGCACCATATGGAACTCACAAATGTTCAGATTAGAATAATGGTCAAGCTCTCCCAACCGGCTGCAAGTGACCTTGACTCATGTCCCCTTAGGTAAAAAATTCTTTGTATTTAACATTTACATGCCTTCTCTATCTCATGATAAAATTCTATGCTGGAGATTACTGCTAAATCTACAAAAGAGTTTCACCACAACCTCCCTCATTCTAGTGGGATAATTTAACACCACTTTGCATGCATCTAAGAACTGGGGAGGGAATATAGTGAGGGATTCATATAGAGAATATATGGAAGAACTCATGTTGGGACTAGATCTTTTGGACATCAAGCCTGTCAGTGGTCATTGTACTTGGTCTAATAAAAGATAAGGGTCTGGGAACATTGCTTCTAGGATGGATAGATTCCTCATAAGTGGGAGACTCCTAGAGGACTCCCTTCTAGCCTTGTCTTGAATCCTCCCCTGGGTTGGATCTGGCCACCGACCCATTTTCCCGGAGTTGTCCAACTTTGAATCCCTTGGTCAAATTCCCTTTCGTTTTAATCCCAGATGGGAAAAACAAGATCCCTCCTTCTCAGACCTTGTTTCTTTCACTTGGAGCACTTGGATTTAGGGGTGAGGGCCCTTTAGGACTGGGTTAATATTAAATAAGAAAAATAGAAGAAAGTAGCAAGGGAGATTTCTTTGAAAATGTAGGAGACCCAAATCTTTATGGAATCAACTCCCATGTCAACGATTGCTCTGGATGAAGAGCAACAAAATTTTATGGAATATTAAAGAGTGCTTAGGGAAGATGAGGAAAAATAGAGGTTAAAATCTAGGAGTCTCTAGCTCCAGGAGAGGGATTGAAACAAAAAATTCTTCCACCGCCAAGCTAAGGCCAGACTTTGGAAGAACATAATTTCAAAGATCAAGGCTGAATATGGGACATCCATCAAGGGGAAAAATCAAGTTAAAGTAGTAGCCAAGGAAAATTTCAAAAAACTATACCATAAAGATGGGAAAGGGATTATTTAAGATTAAGAAAATATTCTTCAAAACATACCCCAGGTAATTAGTGAGAAGGATAATGAGGTGCTTCTTCAACAAGTAACAAAAGCATAGGTCTTTGGTGTCTTACAACAAATGAATCCGAGTAAGGCCCATGGACTAGATGGTTTCTCAACACACTTCCATCTCCTATGATGGAATATTATTAAAAAAGACTTGGTTCGTATGGAATGGGAGGGAGCACCAATTCCTCCTTCCTGGCCCTCATCCCCAAAGAATCCAATCCCTCCTCCTTTAAGATATTTCTCCTAATCTCCCTTTGCAACGTCTCTTACAAAATCATCTCAAAAATCATTGCTAATAGAATCAAGCCATGTCTACCCAAATTAATCTCCCCGAACCAAGGAGGCTTTGTGGAAAAATGCCAAATGATAGACAATATCATGTTAGTACAAGAAGCTATACACTCCAACAAAGAGCAGGAAGAAAAGTGGATGATCATTAAATTGGATATGTCCAATGCACTTGATTGTGTCCGTCACAATTTCCTCTTTGCCATCTTGACTAGATTTGGATTTGGGGAGGATTTTCTAGCATGGATTTCCTTCTATATGGGAGACCTGTGGATCTCCCCATTGACCAATGTCCGCTCAATGAAAATTTTCAAGATCTCAAGAGGCCTTAGACAAGGGTGCCCCCTCTCTCCTATTCTCTACATTATCATGGCAAAAGCTCTAAGTTGACAATTGGAAAAGGCTAGAGTGGAGAAATCCATTCTAGGCATCAAAATCACAAGAGGGGCCCAAAGGATAAACCATTCTCAGTTTGTTGATGATACTTTGCTTCTAGGAGGAGCCTCCCCCATCATTGCCAAAATATTCAAGGAGATATTAGAGGAATTTATGCGAGCCTTAGGGGGAAAAACCAGCCAACTTAAAAGCCAAGTCTATGTATCGAATATAAATTATAGAATAACATGAAGGATTGCAGAAGTCCTTGAGTTCCCATTAGTAGAAAGTCAGTAATATTTTAGATATTTGGGTATTCCCATCTCACTTCTCTCCCAAGATCGACATACTCTCTGATAGTAGAGAAAATTAAAGTCAGTCTTATTCAATGGGGCTCCCAATGGATAACCCCAATTGGTAGAGTGATATTAATCAAATCAATCCTCTATGCTCTCCCTATTTTTTAGTTCTCCTCTCTCCTGGATACTACATACGTCAAAATCTCCATAGCTTGAGAAATCAGAAAATTCCTCTGGTTGGGAGGAAAGTATAACACTAAGAGGATGCATCTAGTTAACTGGAAGGTGGTTAGGGCTCCCAAAGCTCATGGAGGATTGAGAATCCTATACCCAACAATGTTTAACTTGGTGCTTGGGGTAAAGATACTCCAGAGACTGGTTTTGGGAAACCGAGAATTGTGGATGAAAGTCATCAAACATAAATACTTGGTTGGAGACAGATTAAGGTGCCTCAAATCCCCTCCAACCCGCACCTCAGAATCTATAATATGGAAACTCTTGAAAGAATCTTTGCCTCTTTTCCAGAGCAAAGCCACTTGGATTCTAGGGAATGAATGTAAGATTAATATATGGGAGGAAAACATCATGGGGAACCGACCCCTCCAACAAAATCTCACACTTTCACCATTATGGGACTGGTGTAAGGATCATGGCATTTACACTTTGTTTCACATCTCCAAGTGGCTCCCTTTTGGAGCTTGGGCGGGCTAGCAACTTTTGGACCTTCCCCCTCATCTTCAAGACGTTTTTCTTAAACTATGTCGAGGACTCATTGGTTGTGCTCCTTGCCATATGGTGTCTAAATATTTACATGGATCGGGAGAAGGTCAGTACTTGGTCAAAGCTAGATATGCCACCCTCTTGGCTCAGGTAATTCACCCCCCATATTATCTATGAGGAATAAGATTTGGAATACTGATGGCCTCCCAAAAATCAATATATTATGTTGGATGTTGGTTCATAACAAGATCTTAATGGGGGGGAATCTATAGAAAAGAGGTTTCAATTCCCCATTCAGGTGTGCGCTTTGTCGTAATTTGGAGGAAACGAGTACAAACATTTTTCTAGAGTGTCCATTCTCCAAGGAGGTGTGGTCACGCGTGCTCCAATCTCTCTCTACTTGTATCAGATGGCCAGAAAAACACAACAATATTTCCTATAAATGGCAGGCTACCTACAAGGGAACTCTGAAGCACAAACACTCCTTTAAAGCATCATTTTTAGCATTACCTAAATTCGTTGCATGGAAAATATGGTTAACACGAAATCGTGTGATCTTTTCTTGATGATTATTCCCCCCGACTGTGGTGGATTCGGAGAGCTTGGGATTGATGGTGGAGCATTTTAACATGAAACAATAAAAGTGGTATGATCAACAATGATTGAACAATGAAAAATAGAAGTGGTTGAATCAACTTTTTCCCAACCAAAGGAAATGTTTTAAGTTGTTGCAAATGAGCATACACTATGAAAACTTAACTCTCCATTTGTTGTGAAATTTATATAATCCTCACTATGCCTCAAAGTAAGGTTACAGAATTGATCTAGGGAACCCTCATCCAACACTTCTTGCATGGGCTTTAGAAATTATTTGTTGAGCATTAGGTCCAATGGTTGAAAAACCTTGTGGCCTTGTTTCTGAAATGACATTCGTCATTACCTTTAAGTTCAAGATAACATCATTGTCAAAATCCCAATCAATTCATAGCAGTGCAGGGTAGGGATCCACGTCATCAAATATCTTGATGACTTCAAAATATACATATGTATTAATTCCATCTAGATCAACTTCCATGTGTTCCAACCTACTAATTGGAAATATGTGCAACTGATTAAGCAATTGAAACTAGATCGATGAGTAAACCAAGTAATGCCATCCCATGAACTCCTAGGACTTCTTGGGAAAAATATTCACATTTTATCCCAAATTGAACACAACCTCTTTCACCTCATATCCCTCAATTAAAATATTTAGTATAAATTCCTTGATGTTTTTCTGTGTACATGGTGAAGGGGGAAATCAACTACTTCAGTGGGTGATCCCAATGCCCATACAAGTACCTACTTAAGTTTGTCTCTAGTTTTATTTTTTTCCAGAATATGTAGGATTGTATTCAACCACCCTTGAACCTTATATTATCTATTTGCACCAATAGGATTTAACATTTGCTTGGTGGGTGAATTATGGATCATAATATTTCCATGTCTATAGATATGAAATCACACGTGTGAACAACTTACTGCATCACCTCTACCATGTCATGTAGAAAACATTTCTACTGAGTTGGATCAAAAGTGAGTGGCTTCTATAGAGATCTATGGATAAGACCACGATCTGTTGTTCCCGCATCTGCCCCTATTTTCTCTCTACTCTAAATGATGATATTTATGTTGATATGTTATAAACTCACCATCAAGGAATTGTGGATATGAATGGACCCTGTTTGCACTGCATTGCCTCCTATCACATGCCTCTCACTTTTCAGTGAGCTTTGGGAAATCCTCATTGTTATGCTGGATCTTCTAGTAGTGGTTGCAGTGGGGTTGATGTAGCTACATACATTTACAAAAAATATTCCCCACCCCATTATAATTTTAACATTGTTGCAAAGGATGCTTCACATTCTTCCTCGATGCTCGATTATATTGATTTTTATTTTCCCCTTTATTTACACCTCCCACCAATTTCATTGCGAATAAATTCTTCTCAAATCTCTTGGTAAGTGCATATAATGTGTTGGCGAAAAATTGGAGACCAGGGTTCTCATAGGTTACCAACATAGATACCGTTATAGTCTAGCAGTGATGACATATTCAACCTTCCGCAAGGGAAGGATATCTCACCCGAAGCACAATCGAGACTTGTGTGAGGTGAAGTGAATCAAAGAGGATGCATCATTGGGTCGGGTGCAACAAAATGAAGAGTCCTACTTTAACATATAAAGAATTATGTTACCGATTGTCTAAATCAACATAAACATTAAATAAACTAGGTTTTGTAGCGTATAGACAAGTCATTACATCAGATATAATGGCTAAATACCAAATACATAGTACAAAAGTAATTGCGTAATGAAGAAACTATAGATTCATACACATCATAACCAAAATTTAAGGGCCCAAACGATTTCTTGTATTATCTGTATCTCATAATTCATGATCCTGTGAGTATGTCCTTCTTATCATAGATTATACATCACACTCCATGGTTCAATACCCACTACAAACTCTATCACTAGTGTGCAAGCACAATTATTTCCACAAAATCCATTACAATATCTTATCACACTAGAATTAATAACAACAATGGCGATATCTTGATAACACAGAGAGAGAAACAACAAAACTAGAAAGAACAATTTAACAATGCACAATATGACCAACAACCAACCAACCCTTTCCCATTACATATTCCCATATTTCTGGTTTTCCCTTGGGTGCTTCTTGACTTTTTGTTTCAACTATTGTCTTTTCTTGATTTTGCAGAATATTTCTTTTCCTGCTTTCTCTTTGCATGCACTTGAAGCTTCTGGCTCTTTCCACTTTCTCTTCCAGTTGGAACATGATATGTTTTCACTGTTGGAACTCTTGCAGTTAACTTTTCCACTTATCCTAGCTGCTCTTTGCCACTTCTAATCTTCCTTTGTGCTATTTCTCTTTCCCACAAAACTTTGGCCTTTCCGCAAAATCAGGTTCTCTTGAAAAATGCATCCCCCAATAGCTCCCGATCACAACTTTTGACTCATCCTGAGTTAACCTATTGAATTTTTCCCCTAACCCTCAACAAATAGAGGGCCCAACTATGACATAATGGTGAGATCCTCCTCGCAAAAAAAGTCATAATGTTTGACGTGGTCCTGCCATTTCCATGCTAAAATCGAGGCTCCCACAATAAATTCGTGTGTGTCCATTACATCAGGCTCCTCTGGTTTTGTAACCAACATAGTACTCCATTCAGTATCAACAATGGAGTCAAGTTGGTGCATCTAGACGTATTCGTCTTGGAATGTAAGTCTGAAGTTCTGAAGCTCTTTCTTTGTGGATCTGTTAGATTCATCCATTGAATCCAATCGTTCATCCTTGAATTGGATTTTTGTGAACTTGGATGCTTTCTCAACGGGGTCAGTAATAACTCTAGATTCTGCATGCATTTTGTTAAGTTGAGCATGCAATTCCTCAATTGGTTGGCTATGTCAATCTAGCAAACTGACCCAATCATTAAACATGTTGAAGAGCCGATGAAACTCATCAGCAAGGGAATGAAGCGAGGCCTTAGTGCGATCTCCCTCTACCACTACTTATATAATTTTTGGCATCATCACTTAAGGTTGTTCTTGTTCCTTGAGATTGATCGTAGCCAACTCTTGCTCAAGATTGTTGGTCCTTGCTGCTAGGTGTGACCAAGCATCGACAACAAGGTCTATGCATTATGGAGGTGCAACAGAAGTGATGTCCTCAGGGAGATCCAAAACAACCTTTCGTAAGGTAGGCCATACATGCACGAACTTATTAGACACATTCACAACTCTAGATTCATCCTGCATACGCAAATCATGCACGAATTCCACAACAAAAGCGATGACATATGCGACATAATCTAGTTGCTACGTTTGTTGTTTGAGCTCATCATTGGCACGATCGACTGTAATGATCCTTTGTTCTAGATAATATGTGGAAGCCCAAATAATATTCAATATTTATGGCATAACCCAAGTTGCAAGCTCATCGTTGGTAAGAGAGGGATCCAAAAGTAGTCTGAACGCAAGCAGGAGGTCGCTGTATATAGAATGCTTGGACATTTTGGGGGTGCCAATGCTATCTAGACTAGATGAGGTGGCTATGAAACTACACACAATTCGGTCTTGGATCTCCTACGGAAGTGTGGCAACAACCTCTATTTGGTCCATGCACATCTCCAAGATATCTTGGCACTGGCATGGGTCTTGTAACATAGGCACAATTTGTTCCTTGGCCGATCTCGTGCTTTGAGTTGAATGGGTATTGTCCTGAGTATCTAGCTGGTCCCATGGAGGGTCTTGGTCCATCAAAATGTGTGTCTCTGGCCCTATTTTTGGCTTTGAATGGATAGCAATTTTTGGTTGCATTTTCAAGGGGACTTGGCTCTGTGGAACTTGGGGAGTAGAGGATGGTAGTGGATCGATGGTTTTGATAGTTGTAGTAGAGGGGTTGGTATACTCTAGCAAGGTGGTGTCAAAATTGGTGTGAGTGGGGGATGATGGAGTTGTGAATGGGACATCGAGAGGTAAGGTATGTTGTTGGCTGGGTAGTTCCTCAAGGATGGGGGTATATTTTTTCTTCACTGAAGGGTCATCAATAATGGTTATCATAGGGATCGATGAGGGAATGGGTATAGTGGTGCAATGGGAGTAGTAGCAGTGC
>WSFP011420354.1:0-23059 GCA_009831015.1 Picea engelmannii
GCACTGCTACTACTCCCATTGCACCACTATACCCATTCCCTCATCGATCCCTATGATAACCATTATTGATGACCCTTCAGTGAAGAAAAAATATACCCCCATCCTTGAGGAACTACCCAGCCAACAACATACCTTACCTCTCGATGTCCCATTCACAACTCCATCATCCCCCACTCACACCAATTTTGACACCACCTTGCTAGAGTATACCAACCCCTCTACTACAACTATCAAAACCATCGATCCACTACCATCCTCTACTCCCCAAGTTCCACAGAGCCAAGTCCCCTTGAAAATGCAACCAAAAATTGCTATCCATTCAAAGCCAAAAATAGGGCCAGAGACACACATTTTGATGGACCAAGACCCTCCATGGGACCAGCTAGATACTCAGGACAATACCCATTCAACTCAAAGCACGAGATCGGCCAAGGAACAAATTG
Source organism: Picea engelmannii (assembly GCA_009831015.1). Classification (NCBI taxonomy): domain Eukaryota; kingdom Viridiplantae; phylum Streptophyta; class Pinopsida; order Pinales; family Pinaceae; genus Picea; species Picea engelmannii. The sequence goes on from WSFP011420354.1 coordinate 444, forward strand.
TGCCTATGTTACAAGACCCATGCCAGTGCCAAGATATCTTGGAGATGTGCATGGACCAAATAGAGGTTGTTGCCACACTTCCGTAGGAGATCCAAGACCGAATTGTGTGTAGTTTCATAGCCACCTCATCTAGTCTAGATAGCGTTGGCACCCCCAAAATGTCCAAGCATTCTATATACAGCGACCTCCTGCTTACGTTCAGACTACTTTTGGATCCCTCTCTTACCAACGATGAGCTTGCAACTTGGGTTATGCCATAAATATTGAATATTATTTGGGCTTCCACATATTATCTAGAACAAAGGATCATTACAGTCGAGCGTGCCAATGATGAGCTCAAACAACAAACGTAGCAACTAGATTATGTCGCATATGTCATCGCTTTTGTTGTGGAATTCGTTCATGATTTGCGTATGCAGGCTGAATCTAGAGTTGTGAATGTGTCTAATAAGTTCGTGCATGTATGGCCTACCTTACGAAAGGTTGTTTTGGATCTCCCTAAGGACATCACTCCTGTTGCACCTCCATAATGCATAGACCTTGTTGTCGATGCTTGGTCACACCTAGCGGCAAGGACCAACAATCTTGAGCAAGAGTTGGCTACGATCAATCTCAAGGAACAAGAACAACCTTAAGTGATGATGCCAAAAATTATATAAGCAGTGGCAGAGGGAGATCGCACTAAGGCCTCGCTTCATTCCCTTGCTGATGAGTTTCATCGGCTCTTCAACATGTTTAATGATTGGGTCAGTTTGCTAGACTGACATAGCCAACCAATTGAGGAATTGCATGCTCAACTTAACAAAATGCATGCAGAATCTAGAGTTATTACTGACCCCATTGAGAAAGCATGCAAGTTCACAAAAATCCAATTCAAGGATGAACGATTGGATTCAATGGATGAATCTAACAGATCCACAAAGAAAGAGCTTCAGAACTTCATACTTACATTCCAAGCCGAATACGTCTAGATGCACCAACTTGACTCCATTGTTGATATTGAATGGAGTACTATGTTGGTTACAAAACCAGAGGAGCCTGATGTAATGGACACACACGAATTTATTGTGGGAGCCTCGATTTTAGCATGGAAATGGCAGGACCACGTCAAACATTATGACCTTTTTTGCGAGGAGGATCTCACCATTATGTCATAGTTGGGCCCTCTATTTGTTGAGGGTTAGGGGAAAAATTCAATAGGTTAACTCAGGATGAGTCAAAAGTTGTGATCGGGACCTATTGGGGGATGCATTTTTCAAGAGAACCTGATTTTGCGGAAAGGCCAAAGTTTTGCGGGAAAGAGAAATAGCACAAAGGAAGATTAGAAGTGGCAAAGAGCAGCTAGGATAAGCGGAAAAGTTAACTGCAAGAGTTCCAACAGTGAAAACATATCATGTTCCAACTCGAAGAGAAAGTGGAAAGAGCCAGAAGCTTCAAGCGCATGCAAAGAGAAAGCAGGAAAAGAAATATTCTGCAAAATCAAGAAAAGACAATAGTTGAAACAAAAAGTCAAGAAGCACCCAAGGGAAAACCAGAAATATGGGAATATGTAATGGGAAAGGGTTGGTTGGTTGTTGGTCATATTGTGCATTGTTAAATTGTTCTTTCTAGTTTTGTTGTTTCTCTCTCTGTGTTATCAAGATATCGCCATTGTTGTTATTAATTCTAGTGTGATAAGATATTGTAATGGATTTTGTGGAAATAATTGTGCTTGCACACTAGTGATAGAGTTTGTAGTGGGTATTGAACCATGGAGTGTGATGTATAATCTATGATAAGAAGGACATACTCACAGGATCATGAATTATGAGATACAGATAATACAAGAAATCGTTTGGGCCCTTAAATTTTGGTTATGATGTGTATGAATCTATAGTTTCTTCATTACGCAATTACTTTTGTACTATGTATTTGGTATTTAGCCATTATATCTGATGTAATGACTTGTCTATACGCTACAAAACCTAGTTTATTTAATGTTTATGTTGATTTAGACAATCGGTAACATAATTCTTTATATGTTAAAGTAGGACTCTTCATTTTGTTGCACCCGACCCAATGATGCATCCTCTTTGATTCACTTCACCTCACACAAGTCTCGATTGTGCTTCGGGTGAGATATCCTTCCCTTGCGGAAGGTTGAATATGTCATCACTGCTAGACTATAACGGTATCTATGTTGGTAACCTATGAGAACCCTGGTCTCCAATTTTTCGCCAACACATTATATGCACTTACCAAGAGATTTGAGAAGAATTTATTCGCAATGAAATTGGTGGGAGGTGTAAATAAAGGGGAAAATAAAAATCAATATAATCGAGCATCGAGGAAGAATGTGAAGCATCCTTTGCAACAATGTTAAAATTATAATGGGGTGGGGAATATTTTTTGTAAATGTATGTAGCTACATCAACCCCACTGCAACCACTACTAGAAGATCCAGCATAACAATGAGGATTTCCCAAAGCTCACTGAAAAGTGAGAGGCATGTGATAGGAGGCAATGCAGTGCAAACAGGGTCCATTCATATCCACAATTCCTTGATGGTGAGTTTATAACATATCAACATAAATATCATCATTTAGAGTAGAGAGAAAATAGGGGCAGATGCGGGAACAACAGATCGTGGTCTTATCCATAGATCTCTATAGAAGCCACTCACTTTTGATCCAACTCAGTAGAAATGTTTTCTACATGACATGGTAGAGGTGATGCAGTAAGTTGTTCACACGTGTGATTTCATATCTATAGACATGGAAATATTATGATCCATAATTCACCCACCAAGCAAATGTTAAATCCTATTGGTGCAAATAGATAATATAAGGTTCAAGGGTGGTTGAATACAATCCTACATATTCTGGAAAAAAATAAAACTAGAGACAAACTTAAGTAGGTACTTGTATGGGCATTGGGATCACCCACTGAAGTAGTTGATTTCCCCCTTCACCATGTACACAGAAAAACATCAAGGAATTTATACTAAATATTTTAATTGAGGGATATGAGGTGAAAGAGGTTGTGTTCAATTTGGGATAAAATGTGAATATTTTTCCCAAGAAGTCCTAGGAGTTCATGGGATGGCATTACTTGGTTTACTCATCGATCTAGTTTCAATTGCTTAATCAGTTGCACATATTTCCAATTAGTAGGTTGGAACACATGGAAGTTGATCTAGATGGAATTAATACATATGTATATTTTGAAGTCATCAAGATATTTGATGACGTGGATCCCTACCCTGCACTGCTATGAATTGATTGGGATTTTGACAATGATGTTATCTTGAACTTAAAGGTAATGACGAATGTCATTTCAGAAACAAGGCCACAAGGTTTTTCAACCATTGGACCTAATGCTCAACAAATAATTTCTAAAGCCCATGCAAGAAGTGTTGGATGAGGGTTCCCTAGATCAATTCTGTAACCTTACTTTGAGGCATAGTGAGGATTATATAAATTTCACAACAAATGGAGAGTTAAGTTTTCATAGTGTATGCTCATTTGCAACAACTTAAAACATTTCCTTTGGTTGGGAAAAAGTTGATTCAACCACTTCTATTTTTCATTGTTCAATCATTGTTGATCATACCACTTTTATTGTTTCATGTTAAAATGCTCCACCATCAATCCCAAGCTCTCCGAATCCACCACAGTCGGGGGGAATAATCATCAAGAAAAGATCACACGATTTCGTGTTAACCATATTTTCCATGCAACGAATTTAGGTAATGCTAAAAATGATGCTTTAAAGGAGTGTTTGTGCTTCAGAGTTCCCTTGTAGGTAGCCTGCCATTTATAGGAAATATTGTTGTGTTTTTCTGGCCATCTGATACAAGTAGAGAGAGATTGGAGCACGCGTGACCACACCTCCTTGGAGAATGGACACTCTAGAAAAATGTTTGTACTCGTTTCCTCCAAATTACGACAAAGCGCACACCTGAATGGGGAATTGAAACCTCTTTTCTATAGATTCCCCCCCATTAAGATCTTGTTATGAACCAACATCCAACATAATATATTGATTTTTGGGAGGCCATCAGTATTCCAAATCTTATTCCTCATAGATAATATGGGGGGTGAATTACCTGAGCCAAGAGGGTGGCATATCTAGCTTTGACCAAGTACTGACCTTCTCCCGATCCATGTAAATATTTAGACACCATATGGCAAGGAGCACAACCAATGAGTCCTCGACATAGTTTAAGAAAAACGTCTTGAAGATGAGGGGGAAGGTCCAAAAGTTGCTAGCCCGCCCAAGCTCCAAAAGGGAGCCACTTGGAGATGTGAAACAAAGTGTAAATGCCATGATCCTTACACCAGTCCCATAATGGTGAAAGTGTGAGATTTTGTTGGAGGGGTCGGTTCCCCATGATGTTTTCCTCCCATATATTAATCTTACATTCATTCCCTAGAATCCAAGTGGCTTTGCTCTGGAAAAGAGGCAAAGATTCTTTCAAGAGTTTCCATATTATAGATTCTGAGGTGCGGGTTGGAGGGGATTTGAGGCACCTTAATCTGTCTCCAACCAAGTATTTATGTTTGATGACTTTCATCCACAATTCTCGGTTTCCCAAAACCAGTCTCTGGAGTATCTTTACCCCAAGCACCAAGTTAAACATTGTTGGGTATAGGATTCTCAATCCTCCATGAGCTTTGGGAGCCCTAACCACCTTCCAGTTAACTAGATGCATCCTCTTAGTGTTATACTTTCCTCCCAACCAGAGGAATTTTCTGATTTCTCAAGCTATGGAGATTTTGACGTATGTAGTATCCAGGAGAGAGGAGAACTAAAAAATAGGGAGAGCATAGAGGATTGATTTGATTAATATCACTCTACCAATTGGGGTTATCCATTGGGAGCCCCATTGAATAAGACTGACTTTAATTTTCTCTACTATCAGAGAGTATGTCGATCTTGGGAGAGAAGTGAGATGGGAATACCCAAATATCTAAAATATTACTGACTTTCTACTAATGGGAACTCAAGGACTTCTGCAATCCTTCATGTTATTCTATAATTTATATTCGATACATAGACTTGGCTTTTAAGTTGGCTGGTTTTTCCCCCTAAGGCTCGCATAAATTCCTCTAATATCTCCTTGAATATTTTGGCAATGATGGGGGAGGCTCCTCCTAGAAGCAAAGTATCATCAACAAACTGAGAATGGTTTATCCTTTGGGCCCCTCTTGTGATTTTGATGCCTAGAATGGATTTCTCCACTCTAGCCTTTTCCAATTGTCAACTTAGAGCTTTTGCCATGATAATGTAGAGAATAGGAGAGAGGGGGCACCCTTGTCTAAGGCCTCTTGAGATCTTGAAAATTTTCATTGAGCGGACATTGGTCAATGGGGAGATCCACAGGTCTCCCATATAGAAGGAAATCCATGCTAGAAAATCCTCCCCAAATCCAAATCTAGTCAAGATGGCAAAGAGGAAATTGTGACGGACACAATCAAGTGCATTGGACATATCCAATTTAATGATCATCCACTTTTCTTCCTGCTCTTTGTTGGAGTGTATAGCTTCTTGTACTAACATGATATTGTCTATCATTTGGCATTTTTCCACAAAGCCTCCTTGGTTCGGGGAGATTAATTTGGGTAGACATGGCTTGATTCTATTAGCAATGATTTTTGAGATGATTTTGTAAGAGACGTTGCAAAGGGAGATTAGGAGAAATATCTTAAAGGAGGAGGGATTGGATTCTTTGGGGATGAGGGCCAGGAAGGAGGAATTGGTGCTCCCTCCCATTCCATACGAACCAAGTCTTTTTTAATAATATTCCATCATAGGAGATGGAAGTGTGTTGAGAAACCATCTAGTCCATGGGCCTTACTCGGATTCATTTGTTGTAAGACACCAAAGACCTATGCTTTTGTTACTTGTTGAAGAAGCACCTCATTATCCTTCTCACTAATTACCTGGGGTATGTTTTGAAGAATATTTTCTTAATCTTAAATAATCCCTTTCCCATCTTTATGGTATAGTTTTTTGAAATTTTCCTTGGCTACTACTTTAACTTGATTTTTCCCCTTGATGGATGTCCCATATTCAGCCTTGATCTTTGAAATTATGTTCTTCCAAAGTCTGGCCTTAGCTTGGCGGTGGAAGAATTTTTTGTTTCAATCCCTCTCCTGGAGCTAGAGACTCCTAGATTTTAACCTCTATTTTTCCTCATCTTCCCTAAGCACTCTTTAATATTCCATAAAATTTTGTTGCTCTTCATCCAGAGCAATCGTTGACATGGGAGTTGATTCCATAAAGATTTGGGTCTCCTACATTTTCAAAGAAATCTCCCTTGCTACTTTCTTCTATTTTTCTTATTTAATATTAACCCAGTCCTAAAGGGCCCTCACCCCTAAATCCAAGTGCTCCAAGTGAAAGAAACAAGGTCTGAGAAGGAGGGATCTTGTTTTTCCCATCTGGGATTAAAACGAAAGGGAATTTGACCAAGGGATTCAAAGTTGGACAACTCCGGGAAAATGGGTCGGTGGCCAGATCCAACCCAGGGGAGGATTCAAGACAAGGCTAGAAGGGAGTCCTCTAGGAGTCTCCCACTTATGAGGAATCTATCCATCCTAGAAGCAATGTTCCCAGACCCTTATCTTTTATTAGACCAAGTACAATGACCACTGACAGGCTTGATGTCCAAAAGATCTAGTCCCAACATGAGTTCTTCCATATATTCTCTATATGAATCCCTCACTATATTCCCTCCCCAGTTCTTAGATGCATGCAAAGTGGTGTTAAATTATCCCACTAGAATGAGGGAGGTTGTGGTGAAACTCTTTTGTAGATTTAGCAGTAATCTCCAGCATAGAATTTTATCATGAGATAGAGAAGGCATGTAAATGTTAAATACAAAGAATTTTTTACCTAAGGGGACATGAGTCAAGGTCACTTGCAGCCGGTTGGGAGAGCTTGACCATTATTCTAATCTGAACATTTGTGAGTTCCATATGGTGCATACGCCACCTAAGGCCCCTTATGAGCTAATTGTTAGTCCTAAAATTTCTTTCCAAATGGTTATGTTGTATTGAAGTACTTCAATGTCCTTCATTTTAATTTCCTCGAGTAGAAGGATCTGAGGGGATTCTCGGTGTACTAAACTTTTGACTAATTCCTTTTTATTTCCTCTTCCCAAACCTCTTTAGTTCTAGGAAACGATTTTCATCATTTAGACGTGGATTTTGGGTTCCCCCCTTTAAGGGAATAGAACCACCCTAATTTCTGAAAGGTCTAGGTTTTTTCTTTGTGTGTCCATCCAAGGTGCCCTATTTTCTAAGATCTATCTCTTTCTGGTCCATTGCTTCTCTCCTTTGATTGTTAGATTTCCTACCTAGTTTCTTAACGGGAGGGATTTTGGAGGGATCTAGATCTAAGTCTTCCTCCAAGCTCTCGGTGATTTCTCCATCTTCCTAAGTTGTCTAGAAAAATTGTTGAGGGGATTCCTGGGGTATTTTTTGTTCTCCTTGTTTCTCTACTAGATATTGATGGCTTGGATTAGATATGTCCACATGTTATTCCTCCATGTCAAATAGGGATTCATAGTAGTTTTTAGTTAAAATGTGCTCGCTAAAGTTACGTGTTGAGGATGTGGTTGTAACTTCCTCAGCTTTTGGGTTGGAGGGAGCTCCCTCATGGGCTGGAGATTTTTCTGGCTGGGGTCCTTGTTTATTGGCTTATTTTTTCCATTTTGGTTGCTACCAATGCTCATTAGTCTCTCCCACTAGTGGATCTATTGGAGCTTTTGGGAACCGCTTGGAAAAGTGTCCATATTCATCACAGATCTTGCATTTCAAAGGAAGTTGTTCCTAATCCACCTTCTAGAGGTATGTCCTACTATCTAAATTGAGCATGATATCCTTCAGAAGACCTTTTTCCAAGTCAAACTCCACACAAATTTGAGCGCAGGTCTGGTTTCCATCTTTTGTCTCAGCTTGGTCAATGTATTTCCTAAGGGTATTGTCGATAGCACAGAGGATTTTGTTGTTCCGACAGTGAATGGAAAGGAAGGGAACTTTGACCCAAACAAAGACGACTAATGGGATATCATTCTCCAGATTAAAATATGGGGTCCAACGATTGAGATATAACCCTCGGGCACCCATAAAATATGGCCTACTTCTAAATATCAGGTCCCTGTCTGATTTTTCTTCAAACATAAATGCATAAAATCCTTTGTCACGAAGGGAGAAGGAGTATTTACCTTTTAGTGTGGCTTCCAGTTGTTTTTTATCCATATTTCTACAGATCCCGTCCCCATGTGAATTGACCTATCAATCCATTCTCTGTGAACCTCGACACTAGTGATCTTGAACTCGCTTGCACAAGGATAGCTGGAATCTCATCTAACTTTTTCACGAATCTTGAAGCCGTGGGTTTGGGTTGCTTGGGAAGGGTTACAATTAGAGAGGGAAAAGTTGCAATGTTCATCAGGGTAGGTAGAGGAGGGGCCCCTTCCATAAGAGGCCATGCAGTCCATAGAAGAAGTCAGCTAGGGTTCAGTCAGGAGGATGCAGAGCTTGCAGTGATGAATTTTTTTTGTAATGAAGGATGTCAAAAAAATTATTAATATTGTGTACTTAAAAATGAATATTTAATATAACTCTTAATAACTATGGAAAGACATGTAACATATTGTCTGAAGTATTGGAGGGCTCCAAGAGGGAGAATGGTCTAAAACCACCCTTCGACCTACAGTAAGTCTATAAACTACTTATGGTTGGTTGACTACAGTGGGGCTTGCCAAGGTCTCAAAAATCTCACGAGTCACTAGCCATCTAGTAGAAGTGGTAACCTACCTAGGGGTGTCAATGACCTTGGAATAAATGTTGGTCGAGTTTTCTAGGAATTAGTTGACTAAGTTTTCTGAGAATCCCAATGACCTCTCAAACCATTACTTTAAATACAACAATTTCTAAATAAAACAGGATGCTAATGAAAATATAAGTAATGTGTTGTTGATAACACAAAAAGTTAAATATTATCAATTCAAACAATATAAATGTTTGATTAAACACTATATTATCTACTCCATATTTTACTAAGAACTAATTTTGTGCTAAAATATTGAATTAAAGAGTTTTTGTTAATTATATTGTACTTCAGTGTTTTATGGATAAAAAAAGTAATTACTTCCAAAAAAATAACTTTTAATAATTTTATTGTAGATATATATTAGATTTACATAACTTTGTAGTAGCTTTATATAATTTCACAGTGATAATTTTATTTGTAATTATTAGTCCTAGTCGTGCTTGGGACTATAGCAATCGGTTTTGCGTTAACCACGAATCAGTTTTTGCGTTGACAAAAAATTTATCGTTTTTTTCCATAGTTTAACTTTGTTGCAAGCGATTCAATTTTGTTTCCTGCTTCTGATTGGTCCTTCAAAACAACATCTTATTGTCGGGTCAGCGGTGAACATTTAATAAGCAATTTAATTATACAATTGTAGTGCATGGTTGGAACGCGTGCATGTACGGGTGCATGTAGGAGAATTTAATAAGCAAGTTAATTATGTAGTTGTAGCAGATGGTGCATGTACAGGTGCGAAATGGGTGCATGTACGTGTCCCAAAGCTACGATGTACGGATATGAGACCATAGTTGTGTAGGGATATGCATGTGTAAAATCCTCTGCACACAAGCTTATGTGTAGATACTTTTTCACATGCATATCCCCGCACAATAGTGTCATTTTCTCCGCAGTCTCATGTTTGTTCGAAGGGACAATCTTCCCCTGACCATAAATAGGATTATGGTATCTCATCGTGCATTGAAATAGTTGTAGGAACGTTCTTGTAAGTATGAGACAACGGGTTCATCTTAATAGCATACCTATTTATCAGATTATATTCATAGCTGCCAAAAAAATGCAAAGATGGAATGTGAAGCGAAGGTAATAGGAAAATGATGGGGAGTCTTGTGTGTTTTTCAATGAAGCACCTGTGAACGATGAAACACTTTCCAAATTTATCATTGCCATTTGGGAAGCATTAATAAAAAATAATTGGATTCAATCTGGTACTTAGATACTACCCATACGAAGTCTAAGTCACCTATAAGCTAATCTTATGAAACTGGAGGCTAATAAAATTATAATATCAAATTCCAAGAAAGTTTAATATAACTAGAAATTTAGCCAAATTCACTCAAAGTTCAAAATTGAGAAAAATATTTTATTACAATATAAATGGTAATTGTGTTTACTTCAAACTCATATTTTGTTTACTAGCAATTTATTTTACAAATTAAAAAGAATTGACAAAAGATCATGTTATATTGTATATAAATAATTTTTTTAAAAATGGGCAAAATATCATTTTATATGTACGGGTGCGGAACGTGCATGTATGTGTCCCAGAGTTACGATGTACGGGAACATGACCATAGTTGTGCGGGGATATGCATGTGCGAAGGTGCGGGCAAATAGTCAAAGCAAAAGTCTCTGCACATACTATGTATGGGTACAGAACCATAATTGTGCATGGATATGTCTATTTATTATTTAATATTGTAATTCGCAATCAACACAAAATTCGGGTATGGAACCATAACTATGTGGGGATATATATGTGCAAAAGTCTCCGCACATAAGCTGCAAAAGTCTTCGCACCTAAACAACAATGCATTACACATTACAATATTAAATAATTAATAAATTATTTAATATTATTTAATTATTGCAATGTGCAATGCGCTGCTACTTAAGTGTAGAGACTTTTGCATAGGCATATCTCTACACAACAATGGTTGCAATTTATTAAATAATTAATTATTAGTTATTTATTAAGAACAAATAGTCAACGAAAAAGTCTATGCACATAACCATAATTGTGCGAGGATATGCACGTGCAAAAGTCTCCACACATAAGCAGCAGTGCATTGCACATTGCAATATTAAATAATTAATAAATGTGCAATGTGTTATTGCTTATGTGCGGAGCATCCCTGCACATCTATCGTTGTAATTTATTAAATAATTAATTATTTAATATTATTTATTAATTAGTTGAGATATACGTGTGTGGGGATATGCCTTATTAATTATTTAATATTGTAATGTTTGAATGGGTTGTTGCTTATGTGCAAAAACTTTTGCACAACCATATCCTACAATTTATTAGATAATTAATTATTTAATATTATTTATTAAGAACCATCGTTATGTAGGGATATACATGTGCAAAAGTCTCCGCACATAAGCAGCAGCGCATTGCACATTGCAGTATTAAATAATAAATAAATATTAATTATTTAATATTAAATAATTAATAGATATTAATTATTTAATATTGTAATCCATGGTCAACACAAAATTCGGGTACATAACCATAACTGTGCAGGGATATGTTTGTGCAAAAGTCTTTGCACATAAGCAACAACGCATTGCACATTGTAATATTAAATAATTAATATATTATTTAATTATTGTAATGTGCAATGAGATGGTGCTTAAGTGTGGAGACTTTTGCACAAGCATATCCTCGCACAACTATGATTGCAATTTATTAAATAATTAATTATTTATTTATTATTTATTAAGAACAAATAGTCAAAACATAAATCTTTGAACATAACCATAGTTGTGTGGGGATATGCTTGGGAAAAAGTTTATGTACATAAGCATCAATGCATTACACATTACAATATTATATAATTAATATTTACTAGGTTTTACTCCACATTGAACAATTGTTTTTTTGCTTATTTTTACAAAGTTTTATGCTAATTGTTTTTACTTTATTCAAATAATTGTCATCTTTGCATAGAGAATAATATTATTTGTCTTTATTATATGAATTATCTTTTGACAAAGACTATTTGTTATCTATGCATATAGTTATACTAAGTTTCATTGTTCAAAATATTTTTCCCACTCGACAACATATATTTTCTAAGTGGCGGGGATTGTGCTGCCATGCAGCCCTTTTTAAAACATAAATCACCCATTTTTAATAGTTTGCTTTATGCATTTGTTTTGTTTTTGGTTGGGTTGTGTTATTAAAATTTGATTTGTTTAAAATGTTGGAAGCTATGAAAAATTAAAGACACTAATAACATACATCCCTCATGAAATTTGAGATTCATAAGTAAAATTGAAACCAAATTTCAACTTTGAATCCTTCTATATTAATATCCATTATAAATTTCATACAAATATCATTTTGAATTACATCAAAGGCCTTTTTTAAAGGGGGTGTTTCCTCCAAGCTTTTGTCATTTGTCCAAGCCACTTGCAACTCATCGCCTTTCCAACTGCCATCTATCCAACCACCATCCATCATCAATGACTTCTATGTAGGGGTCTTTCAAACCACTATTTTCCCTCATCCCCTTGTCCTCTATGTCATCATGCACATGTCCTCTAATCCATCCTTCAACAAATTCACAAGCTTGATACTTGAGAACATGGAATTTGCACTTCTTCTTTGAATCATCATTTTGGATTTTTAGCTTGGACTCCTCTCTTTCTAGTCTCGTTCTACATTTTTTTTTAGAAATTTTGTAAAATGAGATTATATGAATGGAGCGAAATGGAATACATATGTATATCAAAGAAATACACATAGATACAGTAAAACTTGACTTCTATTAATAAGGTGAATATGTTTAAACTGTAAAAATGCATACTGAAACAAACTTGCTAGAATGGTGGCAGCTTATCTCTGAGAAGAGATGTGATGGATACGCTCATTCACAAGAAGATGGTTAAAATGAGGCTCCCAAAGGCCTTTTTAACATAAAGAATAAATGAGAAAACCCTAAATATCCAAAAACCTAACCCTAAGAGATGAAGCGCCAAAAGTCATGTGGGCCCCGATGGGGTAAGTTGGTACATAAACTTCCTGAGGTCATAACTTTTGCATACGATCTTTGTTTTAGGCGCCTGATAGCTCACTGGAAAGAACTATCTGAGTACTACACATTTTTTGTCACATTGTGGCTAAATCCTTTAGTGTGACTGTGGCAGGGCTAAAAAACGTTATTTAGGGCCTCAAACGACACTGAAAGTTTAAGACCTAAAAAACTACGAAAAAACTTCCAAAATTAAAACTATTCTTTGAGCCAGCTTAATAGGTGGGTGGCCATCGATATCTGCTTGCATCAGTCCTCCCCCCTTAGGAATCAATGGTCTCCATTGCATTGATTTCCCCCATTAGATGGGGAAACTTCTGCTAAACTTGGCCCTGGGTGAGCCACTTGGCTTGGTGCAGGAGCTACTTTGCTTTGACAACTCGATAAAGTTGGATCCTCTATTGTCAAGTTACCTTAATCTGAGTTTCCCTGATCTGATCAATGGTTCCATGATCCATGTAGTAAACGTTGAGCTATGTTAATGTCAACTGCTCTATGATCTCTTATGTGTCCACTAATGGTGGGAAGTATGGTCGAAAGAGGTCCAGATTGAACACAGGGTGCAGGCCAATGAAGGGGGGAATATTGAGCTCAAAAGCATTGTCACCCACAACCTTGATGATGGTGTAAGGTCCATAACAAAGTGGACAAAGATTTCAATGAGGTCATGTAAGGTGCTCTTTCTGCAAATGTAACCAAACCTTGTCTCCCACTTGAAACTTGTGCAGCACCCGATGTTGATCATGGAATTATTTGTACTTAGCATTGGCCTTTTGTAAAATATCATGGACATGTTTCCAGATGTGTTGAATTCATTCAATAAACTTCGTGGCTTTTTCAGCCTCAGATTGAGCATGGGATGATTCTGCATGTGTGGATGTCAAGGGTAGTGCGACATCAATGGGACCCAATGGTTGAAATCCCAACCCCACCTAAAAGGGATTGTGGTCAGTCGAGCTATGAAGGGATCTGTTATAGTTGTGTTGAACATAGGGGAGACTCTCATCCCATGTATCAAACAAGATATGCACAATCATTATGTTGATGACCTCTGTCTGGCCATCGGTTTGGGGGTGGAAGGCAGTGGATTTCATCAGCTTGGTGTCAAACAATGATCAGAGGATAGACCGGAATGTGTTAGGGAACCTGCTATCCCGATCTGATATGATGGTATATGGTATCTCGAACTTTACCCACACCCGTTCGAAGAAGAGCTTACCAGTGGCCTCCATGGTGATATTCTTCTTGTAGGCTATGAGGATGGCCATCTTAGAAAACCAATCAACCACCACAAAAAACACAGTCATTTCTCTGTCTAGTTGAAGGAAGGTCTGACATGTATTCCATCGAGATGGATTCCCATTGCCTGCCAGGAGTAGGTAGAGGGGTGTATAGTTCTCGCTTCTTAGTTGTTGGTTTGGCAATGGTGCAGGACCTGATATCATTGTCGACGTCATGTCAAAGTTTTGAATAGTAGAAATGCTTCGGTAGTACTTACATGATATTTTCCATGCCAAAATGTCCTATCATCCAACTGTAGTGAGCTTCCCAAATCAGCTTCACACGCTCGCTTGAAGGAACACAGAGGTGGCCCAGATGGCATAACAGTTTGTCTTGAATATGAAAGTCAGTGGCAGTCATGCCTATATCTAGCATATGTTAAGTGGTAGTGAACTCATGATCGCTCTTATAGAGTTGGGGCCACTCAGATGCATCATGGACACAGGAGTGGAACACCGTAATTAAGTATGTAACTGGAGGTCGAATGAGGCAATCATCGACATGATTGGTGCTCCCTGTCTTATATTTGATGTTGATATGGAACTGCTACAAGTATGTGGACCAATTTTTATGATGGTAATTATGTAATTTTCCTTGTGTCTACATGAACTGCAAAGGTTTGTGATCAGTGTGGATGACTATCTTCTTCCTGAGAAGGTAGTGCTTCCATTGTCAGTAGACTTGTACAATGGAATACATTTCTTTGTCATAGGTGGGGTAATTACGAACGAAATTTGATAGTGTCTCACCGTGATATGCCACAGGATGACCGTGTTGAGGGAGGATTGCACCCACGACATAGTTTGAAGCATTGATCTCAATCTCAAAAGGTTGTTGTAGATCAAGTAAGGAGAGTACTGGAGCTGAGCACAAGTGATGTTTCAAATCAAAAAATGCTTATTGTTGTGACTTCCCCCACATGAAATTTTCCTTGCCACGACCCTTGGTGTAATACCCTTGTTTCCCCCATCTTGTAATCAATCATTAATTATGATTACCATGCTATGGCATGTGAACGATGTAAATTTATTATTGTTTCGATTTCCAATGACTGACTATGGGGGTGAAGCCTTAAAGTACTTCCCATGATATCACTAGAGGAAAGAGTGAGGAAACTGTAGAAAGGGTCCATTATGTCAAAGTGATCCAATTTCTCTTTGTTGAAATAATAAGCCTCATCCAGATTCCAAGAAAAAATCAGTTAATGAAATAAGGAATGGTGGTTGAACAATTAACTACCCCCATGAATGGAATCATGGAGGGTCTAGCTGAGGAGATAGAAAATTGTCAGCCCGAAGTACCACAGGGTGCAGTTTTCCTGCAGGCCCAGACTTACCCAATTTTCTTCTGACAGAAGGAATAAGAAAGGTCCAAAACCTTCTTGGGGAGGAAAAAGGCATGCAAGAATACACATGAACGAAGAAAAGAAAGAGACCACGCCCACAGGGGGGTGTGCGACCAAGGGGATATGCAGAGAGAAAGAGGAGAGTGTGAGAGAAGCTCTAGTTCAGAGAAGAACTGAGAGATTAATTTTTTTCGGTTTCAGGAGAGAAGAGGACACCTCAGAGATGAGGGTCATGAGCTTGATGCTAAGGAAGCATCTAATAAACCTCGCAGAGGTTGTGATAGAGAGATATTCTCTTAGGAATTGCAAGAATTTCCCCTACCAATATCATGGATTGGCACGGGGGTGGCCAAAGTTCTAAGAGTGAATGCCTATGAGCCTACGATTGGGTGGAAAGGCAAACACCCATAGTAAATTGGTTTGTGATAGACTATAATAGATAAGTAATTCATATACCCTGTGTATTAGAATTGAAATGATGGTTGAATTTTTGTGTTTATGATTAAAACCTTACATTGTTTGATCAATCATTATAAATGCTTACTATTTTTCTGTGAGTCCATGTATTTGCATGGTCCATGTTTGCCTCGGTTTAGCAGCAAGGGAATCATTATACATGAGTCTAAGAATAAGTTTACAGTTCTTGTACTGGTCGAGAAATACCTTTCTCTATTTTAGAACTTAAGTCCAGTGAATGGAAGGCACTTCCTTCAAACTAGTCGTCGGTGTGACCGAGGGCTCATGACCACGACCTTAACTAAATTATGGTAAAGAATTGGGAGTGCAGCTCCGATACCTTCCATAGGATCCATATGACCAAGACTTGGGAACCCTTCGCTAGGCCTGAAAGGAGAGAAGTTATTATGGCTTCGAAACTCTAGGAGTTTGGAGCTCTAGGACGTACAACTTCACAACCCTCGAAAACAATCGAAGGCAACCTGTTGGTACGGTTACTAGTGAGGTTGACCGACATCTGGCAGTTTCCTTAACTGTGACCATAGGATTTGTCCCACCATTAAGCCTTGACCCACTTACCTTTCGCAAAGTAACAAGAACCATAGATCTGAAGACATTTGGGATCCCCTCTAACTATTGGATCTATGATGTGGTCAGTCCAACATTGACCACTTAGGGAGAACATAAGTGTTATAACACCAGAACCCCCGAATGTCGAAGTTGCGAAGTTAATCTAGGTCCTTGGTAGTAGAGGGATGTGTGTCCACAGATCAATGATTATCTGGAAGTCCGATTATCCGATGAAATCAAACTGCAATCACAAGTGCGTGCAAGTTTCCCAAAGCTCCACAGGATAGAGAAAATACTGGTCGTTAGCGCCAGGTGCACGTGGCGACAAATCAAGCATGGTTCAGAGTTTGGAATTCTGGAAGGAAGTGTGGTTCAAGGCATGGAAAGATTCAAAGCTCAGATACTGGAGAAGCATTGTGGACCATTGATTTGAGGATGCTTTGGGATCTCTCTCGACTGTTGGATCTAGACTATGGTCAGTCCAACATTGACCTACTCCAGGGGAAAAAGAGTGTTAAACATGTGAAATTCTCGAACGTTGAAGTTGTGAAGCAATGAAGACCATAGATCTCTAGGTCTACATGGACACATCTCGACCATGGGATATAAGGGGCGTTGGAAGGCTATCAGTCCAGAGTGATGTGGCATGATGACATCACCCAAGGTGATGTGGAGCCACATTCGACGTGCCACGTGTCACCTTGATTCATGCTTTTCACAGACCCTATGTGCCCATTAGAACATGACACGTGTCACCCATTGATGGGGCCATGTGTCATATTTTCCTTGTCGTCTGTCATTTCACCACTGAGACATACTCTCTTGGCCTAACGGTGGGTGGAGTACTCGGGACCCACCTATCCTTACCTCCACCCTTAATGCGCCATCACGTGTAAGGGTGGACCCTTCAGAAGTCTGGGGTTTTGGAACTCCGGAGGTTTGGGATGTAGTATGTTAGCTAAGTCGAAAGGCCCGAAGGTCGAAGCCATGTGGCAAGATTTCGGGGTCCTTTGGGAGTTCGATATTTCGAGACTCCGAAGGACATGCACATAGAAATAAAAAGAGTCGTTTAGTGTCGAACACCAAATTCTTGTAACTCTATGTGTCTAACAAGGACGCAGTTCTTCAATTGGATTTAACGGTGGATGGATTTCCACCATGGATGCAGGAGCATTGGGGAACTCTGGGACTTTGAGGAACCTGGGGATGGTACAAATGAGACAGACCCATGTCAGTGCCACATGTCCCTTGACCAATAACACATGCAGAGCTTTGGAAGGGCATAGCTCCCAATAGAGAGCTCAGATTCATGCAAGGTAGCAGTTGTTAGATAGCTCTTGATGAGAAGAAGAGGATGGAGATCCTGGAAAGAGGATTTGAGATAATTAAGGAAGGTGAAATTTTGATGCCCCGTGCCTAAAAAGGGTACTTGGGGGTCGGTTGGTTGAGGGCCCATGCAATATGGGAGAATATCAACATGAACCTATGATAGAAGTTAGCAATTTCTAAGAAAATTTGAAGCTCGGTTAGTGTGGTTGGGGTTGGGTAGTCATGAAAGACTTGGATATTGGTTGGATCCACATGCATACCATGTTCATCAACAATGTATCCTATAGCTTGTGTTGTCACAGAGTATGAAGGACCTATTGAATATGTTGCAAGTGTTTTGCCTAATTCTTGTTGAAGATGAGGATGTCATCCAAATATACCACCATAAAGGAATTGGTGAAGGGTCGCAGTATATTGTCCATCAATCTCATGAAAGTCGTTGGAGCATTTTTCAAACCAAAGGGCATGACTATCCATTTGAAAATACCTTCTTTGGATTTGAAAGCAGTCTTCCATACATCAATTTGTTCTATTGAGGCTTGGTGGTAGCTAGAATTTAGGTCAATCTTGTTCAAAAAATTGGCTCCCTTGAGATGGTCAAGAAGGTCATCAATTCAGGGAATTGGGTACCGGTTCCTGACTATAATTTTTTTTAGGGCCTTGTAATCAATGCAGAGTCACTAAGTCCCATATTTCTTTTGTACAAGTACAATTGGGCTCCCACAAGATGAGGATTTGAGTCATTTGTGCCCCTTTTGAAGCAGCTCTTGGATCTGTCACTTAATTTCCTCATTTTCCATCAAAGAGAAGCGTTATACTGGCCCATTGGGTGGCGGTGCACCGGGGGTTAGATTGATTAAATGCTTGACCTGACAATGTTGTGGCACCCTAGTGGGTGAAGTGAAGATGTCTTTGTATTCTTCCAAGATCTTATCCACTTGTTTCTACTGTGTGGAGAGGCCCTGTGAAGAGGCCATGGATGTGGTTGTGACCTTCTGTTCACTTTGAGAGTGAATCATGGAGAAGACAAATTTTTCGGTCTGGGAAATTACCTTCCTGCATTTCTTAGCAGATATCAAAGAAATAACGGTAGGTGGAGCTACCTCTGGTATCATATACAATTGTCTACCCAAAGTAATAATAACATTGCAAGGTCTAAACTCATATACAACATGTCATTTCCACAAATATGGTTGGCCGAAAAGAACATCACAAACTTCAAGGGGGGGAATATCACACAGTACCTCATCCTTGAAGGGCTTGATGTCGTAGGGAAAACATCATTTTGGCTGCCACGAAGGTCTCTTCCTTGGCGAAGCCACCCAATGTTGTAGGGTTGTGGGTGCAGTGTCATCGAAAAGGTCAACCGCTTGAAGACCTCTACAGATATCGGGTTCTTTTGACTTCCACTATCAACAATGAAATGCAATGGATCACCCTTCACCCACATCTACGAGTGAAAAAGGAATTCACCTTCCTCTGGTTCACTTTCCTGGACATTGGTGGTAGTGACAGTGGCATTAGGTTCTGCATCTACTTCTCTTTGTATGGATCTGATTCAGAGTCAGAACCTACCTCTGACTTTGAGGCTTCCATCTTGGCCACCAATGGTTGCTTTGAGAAACATTCATTAGTGTTATTCCAGGGGATTTTATGGAATTCACACCACTTCCAAGTGTCTTTCTTCATCTTCTCATTACCCTTCTTGGTTTGCATCCTGGACTGATTGTCCTAAGAGGGTCCATCCTTAATCTATCATTTGTTCTATGGGTTAGGGCCACCTTCGCCCTGCTTCTACTGTGAGGAATTTACAGATCCAAACTCCCACTTCTTATGTTTAAATTTATGCTCAATTTTGATAGCATATCGATATGTTGCGCCCAATGATGAGATGTCCAGAAACTCCATTTATGTTTGGATGTATCTATGCAGACAGTCGCGGTATTTGAGCACCATATGTCATTTGGAATCCTTGATACCTAGCTTGGTGCGCAAGATATGGAATATACTATTGAAATCTGGTATTGTTTGGTCCCTTTCCTGTCTTAGTGTGGTCCATCTTGTATATTGGTCATCGTAGCTTCCAAAAGGGTTCTATTGTTCCTTAATAATATCCTTGAAAGAATCCCAAGTGGGGGTGACCACAAATATTGTGGATTCCTTAGTGGCCATTTTCTCACAGTAAGTTTCCCACTAATCGTTGACATTGGGGACAACCTTAAGGAGCGCAAAGGTAATCTTTTCTCTATCAGAAAAACCATGGACCAAAAAATACCCTTCTAGAAGATTTAACCATTTATCTACAATGTCTGCATCTATATGTCCTTCAAAAAAGGGGATATCAAAATTGACTTGTACCTTGAAGGGGGAAACATGGACACTTGATGAAGATGCGTCACCTATTGGCAGTCGTCGAAGGATATGTGCAAAGTTATCCATCATCTCATTCCTTTGTCGCAAGAGGGCTTAATAAAGCAATAGTTTAACAAGATCTTCAACTCCATCATCTCTCTTTTCTTCCGCCATGGGAGGCCGTCATGATCAGCAGGGATGGTCTTGCAAGGGCTCAACCACTTCGAGTCCCAACTCCTTGTACCCTAACATCGTTGGGGACATGCACATAGAAACAAATAAAGAGAAGATTGCTATGATACCATTGATCCAGATTTATAAATGGAACGAAACAAAATACATATGTATATCAAAGAAATACACGGAGATATAATGAAACTTGACTTCTATTAATAAAGAGACTATGTTGAAACTGTAAAAATGTAGACTTAAACAAACTTACTAGAATGGTGGCAGTTATCTCTGAGAAGAGATGTGATGGATACGCTCATTCGCAATAAGATGGTTACAATGAGGCTCCTAAAGGCCTTTTTAACATAAAGAATAAATGAGAAAACCCTAAACATCCAAAAACCTAACCCTAGGAGATGAAGCGCCAAAAGTTGTGTGGACCCCGATGGGCTAAGTTGATACATCAACTTCCTCGGGTCGTAAATTTTGCATACGATCTTCGTTTTAGGTGCACGATAGCTTGTTGGAAAGAACTATCTGAGTACTACACATGTTTTCATCACACTCTAGCTAAAGTTTATAGTGTGATTGTGGCGAGCCCAAAAAACATTGTTTAGGGCCTCAAAACGGCCACAGAAGTTTAGGACCTGAAAAAACTAGGAAAAACTGTCATAATGAAATTGTTCCTTGAGCCAGTGGAATAGGTGGGTGGACACCGATATCCACCTAGATCATGAGACCAGGAAGAAAGGATTCCAAGCTAAAAATCATCCTATAAGGTCCTTGGGAGATTCTCCTTGCATATCACTATTGCATTGTTCTTGCCACATATCTCATTTGTGCTAGCCATGGATATTTTGATTGGATTGTTGTGATATATCCATGAGAAACCCCCACTATTGTTGACCTAAGGTTTATTTCATGATTAACAAGTGTCTCACGACCTACTCCACCACATCCTCCCACCTTATGTCCATTGATGCTTACTTTGCTAAAATATTATTTTAATTAACTATTCATGGACCCTGTTTAATGGATCCTCTATTGTTTATTCATGAACCATCCAAAACATTTCTCTTAGTATCACCTTGATTTAATTCGATGTTCCCTTTCCCCCACTTAAGGGGTATGTTAATTTTTTACCTTTTTCAATGAAATTCACATCTCAGGAAACCCACTAGACACTTCCCCTCATTCCAAGGATTTTAACCAAGGTAAACCCATCAGATGCAATTTTGACAACTTAACACGACAGGGACATTGAGTGAGGCCCATAATATTCACAGAGGCATCCAACTATGAGATTTGACCTTGCGACCTCCTGCTTGTAATTTATAGCACTCAACCACTCGAGTTAATCCATTGGGCTATGCTAGTTTTTTAGTTAATTCCCAAGTATTTTAATTTTATGTATAATTATGGATTATTTTTAATTTTTTGGGTTATCTTTAGGAAAAAAGTTTAATTTTTTCCTCAGAAAAAATAAATCATAATTTTGTTTAAAAATATAAAATTGCATATGGTATATGCATTGAAGCATTTCATCCATCATCAAAATAATAAGGAGATGTAGCTATCAAGTAACTACCTCCCTCTCCCAAGAAAATACATCTGATACATTTGTCCATATTATCATAATATATAAGTAGTTCTCGAGTAACCGGTTGTGGGACTGATACAACTCTCTTACATATGCAAAAAATTACATAGTTCCAAAAAATATTACATATCAATTTCAACTTTCTCATAATCAAAAGACTCAAAAACATAACTAAAATAATAAAAACAATCCATAATCATCCAAAAGGAGGTGAAAGTAGTCCATTGCATATCCATCTTTTTTCTCTCGAATATGCCACAGACCATAGTCCATTTGCAAACTAGCCTTCAACAAAGTATTTGCATCTTCATTCATTTCCATGTATATATGTTGAAAATTGACAACAATAAAATTTGATGTGTAAAAATGGCGTTCATCGAAAATGGAGCTTAACATATAGTTATCTAAATTATATAAACCTCTCATCCAATTTATCACATTCATTGAGTCTCCAAAATTTTGGAGTTTATTGATTCCCTTTTTTTACCAGATTAAATTTATATTAATATTTATAAAATGGGGATGTGTCGTAGCAATAAGCTTATACATAAATTTCTCCTGGGTTTCCCCCGACAAAAAATATTATAATACATAGATCTAAAGACAAAAATATATAGATCAAACTAGATTCCCAAGTGCTACTACA
>ML863302.1:0-10705 GCA_009831015.1 Picea engelmannii
TAATTCAATAATAAATTTAATGGAGAAATTAGAAGTGGGTTAACCCTAAAATAAGGAAAGTGAGCAAAGTGACCTAGAAGATGTTTTTAAGGAAGCTACTTGGAGAGTATAAATAAGAGGCAAGGCTTTTGAGACACACTTGAGTATATTGAATACCTATAGGTGTATGAGGTAACCAAAGGATATCTAAGCCGAATTTCTGAGGAAAGTGAAGAAAAGAAGGCCGAAATTCAAGGAAGGATAAATTTAAGCATAGAGGGGCTTCCGCAGTGCAAGATATTAGATATTATTTTTGGGATTAACTGCGTAGTGTAAGTCATTAAGCTATGACCCATATCCATGAGTATTAGTCACAACTGACCAATAATTCTCGTGATTTGAATAGTCCACTTAGCACTCATTGCATCGGGTGATGCTCACAAGGGTGAAGAAATGGGATTGAAACCAATGAAATGAATTGCATAGCATCAATCATCACTTCCGGGGCTTGCACCCGGTAACCAGGACTTTCCAGGCACCCATCCCAAGATGCCTCTGGCTCAAGTGCGCTTAACTGTGGAGTTTTCCCCACAATCAGGCCTACTTAGCTTGCTACCCCATTTGCAAAACTTAGCAAGTATTGTGCCTTATGAACTACCCAGTTAGAGCTCCCTTCACTCTTATTATTTAATTATAGAGGGGCTTCCGTAGTGCAAGATATTAGATATTATTTTTGGGATTAACAGCGTAGTGTAAGTCATTAATCTATGACCCTTATCCATGAGTATTAGTCGCAACTGACCAATAATTCTCATGATTTGAATAGTCCACTTAGCACTCATTGCATTGGGTGATGCTCACAGGGGTGAAGAAATGGGATTGAAACCAACAAAATGAATCGCATAGCATCAATCATCACTTTCAGGGCTTGCACCTGATAACCAAGACTTCACAGGTGGTCACCCATCCCAAGACGCCTCTAGCTCAAGTGCACTTAACTGTGGAGTTTTCCCCACAATCAAGCCCACTTGGCTTGCTACCCCATTTGCAAAACCTTAGCAAGTATTGTGCCTTATGAACTACCTAGTTAGATCTCCCTTCACTCTTATTATTTAAGCATAGAGGGGCTTCCGCAGTGCAAGATATTAGATATTATTTTTGGGATTAACTGCGTAGTGTAAGTCATTAATCTATGACCCATATCCATGAGTATTAGTCGCAAATGACCAATAATTCTCATGATTTGAATAGTCCACTTAGCACTCATTGCATCGGGTGATGCTCACAGGGGTGAAGAAATGGGATTGAAACCAATGAAATGAATCACATAGCATCAATCATCACTTCCGGGGCTTGCACCCGGTAACCAGGACTTCCCAAGTGGTCACCCATCCCAAGACACCTCTGGCTAAAGTGTGCTTAACTGTGGAGTTTTCCCCACAATCAAGCCCACTTAGCTTGCTACCCCATTTGCAAAACCTTAGCAAGTATTGTGCCTTATGAACTACCCAGTTAGAGCTCCTTTCACTCTTATTATTTAAGCATAGAGGGGCTTCCGCAGTGCAAGATATTACATATTATTTTTGGGATTAACTGCATAGTGTAATTCATTAATCTATGACCCATATCCATGAGAATTAGTTGCAACTGACCAATAATTCTCATGATTTGAATAGTCCACTTAGCACTCATTGCATCGGGTGATGCTCACAGGGGTGAAGAAATGGGATTGAAACCAACAAAATGAATCACATAGCATCAATCATCACTTCTGGGGCTTGCACTCGGTAACCAGGACTTCCCAGGTGGTCACCCATCCCAAGACGCCTCTGGCTCAAGTACGCTTAACTGTGGAGTTTTCCTCACAATCAAGCCCACTTAGCTTGCTACCCCATTTGCAAAACCTTGGAAAGTATTTTGCCTTATGAACTACCCAGTTAGAGCTCCCTTCACTCTTATTATTTAAGCATAGAGGGGCTTCCGCAGTGCAAGATATTAGATATTATTTTTGGGATTAACTAAGTAGTGTAAGTCATTAATCTATGACCCATATCCATGAGTATTAGTCGCAACTGACCAATAATTCTCATGATTTGAATAGTCCACTTAGCACTCACTACATCAGGTGATGATCACAGAGGTGAAGAAATGGGATTGAAACCAACAAAATGAATCACATAGTCAATCATCACTTCTGGCGCTTGCACCCAGTAACAAGGACTTCCCAGGTGGTCACCCATCGCAAGACGCCTCTGGCTCAAGCGCGCTTAACTGTGGAGGTTTGCCCACAATCAAGCCCACTTAGCTTGCTACCCCATTTGCAAAACCTTAGCAAGTATTATGCCTTATGAACTACCTAGTTAGAGCTCCCTTCACTCTTATTATTTAAGCATAGAGGGGCTTCCGCAGTGCAAGATATTAGATATTATTTTTGGGATTAACTGCGTAGTGTAAGTCATTGATCTATGACCCATATCCATGAGTATTAGTCGCAACTGACAAATAATTCTCATTATTTGAATAGTCCACTTAACACTCATTGCATCTGGTGATGCTCACAGGGGTGAAGAAATGGGATTGAAACCATCGAAATGAATCACATAGCATTAATCATCACTTCCCGGGCTTGCACCCGACAACCAGGACTTCCCAGGTGGTCACCCATCCCAAGGTGCCTTTGGCTCAAGTGCGCTTAACTGTGGAGTTTTCTCCACAATCAAGCCCACTTAGCTTGCTACCCCATTTGCAAAACCTTAGCAAGTATTGTGCCTTATGAACTACCAAGTTAGAGCTCCCTTCTCTCTTATTATTTAAGCATAGAGGGGCTTCCGCAGTGCAATTTATTAGATATTATTTTTGGGATTAACTGCGTAGTGTAAGTCATTAATCTATGACCCATATCCATGAGTATTAGTTGCAAATGACCAATAATTCTCATGATTTGAATAGTCCACTTAGCACTCATTGCATCGGGTGATTCTCACAGGGGTGAAGAAATGGGATTGAAACCAACAAAATGAATTGCATAGCATCAATCATCACTTCTGGGGCTTGCACCCGGTAACCAAGACTTCCCAGGCGGTCAGCCATCCCTAGACGCCTCTAGCTCAAGCACGCTTAACTGTGGAGTTTTCCTCACAATCAAGCCCACTTAGCTTGCTACCCCATTTGCAAAACCTTAGCAAGTATTGTGCCTTATGAACTACCCATTTAGAGCTCCCTTCACTCTTATTATTTAAGCATAGATGGGCTTCCGCAGTGCAAGATATTAGGTATTATTTTTGGGATTAACTGCGTAGTGTAAGTCATTAATCTATGACCCATATCCATGAGTATTAGTTGCAAATGACCAATAATTCTCATGATCTGAATAGTCCACTTAGCACTCATTGCATCGGGTGATGCTCACAGGGGTGAAGAAATGGGATTGAAACCAATGAAATGAATCACATAGCATCAATCATCACTTCCGGGGCTTGCACCCGGTAACCAGGACTTCCCAGGTGGTCACCCATCCCAAGACACCTCTGGCTCAAGCGTGCTTAACTGTGGAGTTTTCCCCACAATCAAGCCCACTTAGCTTGCTACCCCATTTGCAAAACCTTAGCAAGTGTTGTGCCTTATGAACTACCTTGTTAGAGCTCCCTTCATCTTATTATTTAAGCATAGAGGGGCTTCCGTAGTGCAAGATATTATATATTATTTTTGGGATTAACTGCGTAGTGTAAGTCATTAATCTATGACCCATATCCATGAGTATTATTTGCAAATGACCAATAATTCTCATGATCTAAATAGTCCACTTAGCACTCATTGCATCGGGTGATGCTCACAGGGGTGAAGAAATGAGATTGAAACCAACGAAATGAATCACATAGCATCAATCATCACTTCTGGGGCTTGCACCCGGTAACTAGGACTTCCCAGGTGGTCACCCATCCCAAGAGGCCTCTGCCTCAAGTGCGCTTAACTATGGAGTTTTCCCCACAATCAAGCCCACTTAGCTTGCTACCCCATTTGCAAAACCTTAGCAAGTATTGTGCCTTATGAACTACCTAGTTAGAGCTCTCTTCACTCTTATTATTCAAGCATAGAGGGGCTTCCGCAGTGCAAGATATTAGATATTATTTTTTGGATTAACTACGTAGTGTAAGTCATTAATCTATGACCCATATCCATGAGTATTAGTCGCAACTGACCAATAATTCTCATGATCTGAATAGTCCACTTAGCACTCATTGCATCAGGTGATGCTCACAGGGGTAAAGAAATGGGATTGAAACCAACGAAATGAATCGCATAGCATCAATCATCACTTCTAGGGCTTGCACCCAGTAACCAGGACTTCCCAGGTGATCACCCATCCCAAGACGCCTCTGGCTCAAGCACGCTTTTTAAGGATAAATTCTTTTGATGATGCTTTCTAAGGTATGTGTTTTCAGGTCATCTCACCATTTTCGCAATAAAAAAATTTCTAGAATGAGTCAGACCATGAAATTGTTATTCCATTGAGGACACATATCCAAGTATCTGTGGTACATGTTGGTGCATGGTTGATGGACTTGTTTATGGTACATGTTGATTACAGGTTGAGGTACAGGTTGATGCATGGTTCAGTTTTATTGGTACATGTTTATAGCGGTATATCTCACAATGATAGTGTGACAGTGGTTCCATCAATCTAATTTTACTTCAGGGCGGTTGGATGGGGAAAGGACAGGTGGTTGTAGCCACCTTCCGGTTGTAGCTAGATAACATAGGGGGTTGTAGCCTCCTTCTCGTTGTAGCCAGAGAATTGGGGAGTTGGATCTTTCCTCAGGTTGTAGCCTGAGAAGCTAGGGGGTTGGAGCCTCCTTTCAGTTGCAGCTAGAAAACAAAGGAAGTTGGTACTTCCAGTGAATGTAATTCTTCAAGACATATAAGATAAAGCATTCCGTGGTTTTCTCCTGATTTGGGTTTCCACGTAAAACACTGGTGTATTGTGTATGTGTGTGATTGTTCATTTCTTATTGCTCATTATTGGATAATAATTGTACATTTATATAAAACTTGGATTATTTGGAGAAAAAGGATTATAATTATGCTATTACTGATTCACCCCCCCTCTCAGTAATCCAACAATTTTATTCTAAGTCGAGTTGGTCCAAGAAAGAAGTAACCTAAAGGTTGAAGTCGAAGCAAACTTAAATTGGGAAATACAAGTCAGGTCGAGGCTAAAGCAAGTTGGGTGGACCAGAATCGAAATACTCATGTCAAAATTTCTCCTAGTTCAGTCAACCAAAAAGATGTTTGTCGGTTGAACAAGGAAGAAAATACGAAAAAAGGGTGAAGACCAATTCAAATATTTAGTGACTAACAGCTGAGAGGGAACTGATTTTAATATCCACCATCAACTGAGGGGATAAATATTATCCACTACATAAAATCCTAATTTAAAAATAAAATTATGAAGCATCATGTTTCAATTTATCTTTCTTTACCAAATTATAATTTCAATCAAATATTCAACTCAATAAAAAATAATTATAAAAATTCAACATAGTAAAAAATATTTACTTTATAATTAAATATTTATTATGAACAAATCAAGTTATATTATAAACAAAAATAATATAAAAAAGATTACTTATACCAAAAACTTACCCAATTTAGAAATAAGTTTTCAAATCCAAAACTTTTAAAAGGAGAACATAACCCTCTCATTGTTTTAAAAAATGAACCTAAACTCTTAAATTTGGCATTGATATGATTTCATTTTCACTAAGGACAACCAAAAAAGACAATGATACCCTTGGCATTATAGAAGGAAAAAAATGACAAAAGAGTAGGTTATATATGACAACCAAAAAAATCATTGACACCCTTGGCATCATAGAGGAGGGAAAAAATGACAAAAAGAGTAGGTTACATATGACAACCAAAAAAATCACGTAATACTTTACAAGAATCTCTTTGATTTTGTTCAAAGTTTTAAAAATATTGATAATATACTTTTATGATAATGCTTTACATTACAAGGGTATAATTATTGGTGTAGGGCCTCTCTAATTAATACACTACTTATACCTTCCAACAATTGTACTACTTTATGATGTCTCGATTAATACACTACTTATACCTTCATTATACCTTCCAACAATTGTACTACTTTATGATGTTAAATGTTATAACTTAGACATAGTGGGTTTACTTTTAAAGAGAAGCATAAATAATAAATGACGAGACTATTCCATTTTCGTTGAGTCAAAATATGTATCAATTTTAATGAAGATGTCATCATTAAGGTAACCAAAAAAGTTATTTTTAGATAAATAAATAAAATTTCACGTTTCAGTGTTTATGTTGTGCGAGTTAGTGGTTCAATAACAAATTATCAAACCAGCTTATTCTTCAAAACCCCAGTCACTCCTTCTCTAGTTGTGAAAAAAGATACCATGTGATAATATCGTAATAAGACTTAGAGTTTCACATGATCTTAAAAAAACATTTGGTTCTAAATAAGATGGAAGGATTTGTATGAAAGTCAGTGCTCTACTTACAAACTTGTGTTTTTTCCAATTTATTAGTTAGTGTTGTGTCCAAGTTTTCATCAAATTATTGAAATATAGGGAAAATTGAAAAAAATAAATGAGACATGTATAAGGATATGTTATTTTTAATAAACATAATGGTTATCATATTGCTTTCAAAAAACATAAGACCAAATTTGTATAACAATTCATACAAACTTAAGAGAATGGCGTTGAAGATCTTCCCTCCTCCGTTGATGAGTTGGGGTATATTCTAGTGCTTATGGATCCTTCTTTTCATAAAATTCCCTTCTTTCCTTGAGTTCCATGAATATTGCCTAACAAACTGATACAGTGAATAGAAGCAGTGCATGGTTAAGAAAAAAAACATTGATTTCATAGATTATTTCTTGATTGTATTGGGTTCCTTCCCATTCCAACGTTATCATGTCTTCAAGCCCTTTACTAAGATCTATAGTAACACATATTCGTGCAAAAAAGAATATGTCCTTGTCTTTGTTTCCAACGTCAGTGATAAAGTCTCCAATTGTTCCTTATTTTGAGCTAAGATTTATGTATCCTAGAAATGAATATGCATGTTTGAGATCCTCATGCATACAAGTGTCAAGGAGAGTACAATCATTCTCAGGTTGAAATAAGGGATCCAAGGAGCAAGAAAAATCCTTGCTTTTTCCAAGAACCATGGACCTCTTTTTAAA
Organism: Picea engelmannii; assembly: GCA_009831015.1. Taxonomy (NCBI): domain Eukaryota; kingdom Viridiplantae; phylum Streptophyta; class Pinopsida; order Pinales; family Pinaceae; genus Picea; species Picea engelmannii. Next base: position 7,208 of record ML863302.1, read on the forward strand.
ATCTTATGTGTTTCATTGTTGGATGAAATAGGGTGATAAAAAACCATTTTCATAAAACCTTAGCCCATAGCCATCTCCCTAGTTGACTTGAATCTAATCCAAGAGCACACCCACTAACAACCATGGCCGATTAAAGAACCATATCGATGCCCTATTCCTCCATTTGTTAATGTTTCCTTATCTTATTTGAACAAAGTTGAAGCACACGAATTCCAGGAGTCTTCTCTATAATGAATGCATGCCCGCCTCTAGAGCTAGGGTTGACTCTTGACCTCAGTGGAGAAGCTCACATATCTAGAGCTTCTCTATAATATTTTCCCAACTGTGGTTCCATTGAGGTCAAACTCAACTCAAAATCCCTTGCAATGACTCATCAGAAGCAATCCATGATTCACTACTACCTAAAGTGCTTCACCTTATGTACAAGGACGTGCCTATGAAGACAAAAATGTTGCATTAAGATAATGTAGGATAGAAGTGATCTTTTGTTTTTTTATGATCGTTTCTTATGGTCGAGGTTTCAAATATGGTATGTACAATGAATTGTTCATTACTAGATGCATCAAACATTAAATGCACGAAAGAAGTCAATCAACTATCAAGTGTAAGTTGCACTCTTAGAGTTTATATGACATGTACAATAAATCGTCCATTATAGGTTGTGGTAAACATTAAATACATTGAACAAGGTAATCAATGATAAATTGTAAAGTTCATTATGTGAGTAAATCTCACATGCATAATAAGTGCACTCTCTAAGTAAATCTAACATGTATAGTGAATCGTAATTTATGTAGTAAGATAATCTTGTAGCAAATGGACCATCTTTTCAGTCATAAATTTGGTAAGCTTCAATATAAATTACAAGCATGAGTAGAGTTCTACCATGATCCAAGGCCCATTCATGGTGGAACAATGAGTTCAAGGGTTTTCCCCAATTATGAGTTTCACCCAGATTATCAAAAAATTACTCAAACTTTTGGATCAATGAAAACTCTTACTTTTTGTATCACTCGATTTTGGAAACTAGAGGGAAGATTGTTATAATATTAGATAGTTTTGTCTTTTATAAGTTGTAGTGGACATTAAATACATTGAATAAGGAAATCAATAATAGAGTATAAAGTGCACTATGTAAGAAAATATTGCATGCACAATAATCGTCAATTACAGGGTGTAGAACACTTTAAAGCCAATGTAAATTTCAATTGAGTATCAAATGTAAAGTGAACTATGTGGGTATTTCATTCATGTATCCTCTTATTCCAATAGGTATTTCAATTTTAAATTGGAAGAAAAATATTCAGTATAAAGTTACTTCAAGGTTCCACAAAAGCCAAAAGAGGTGGCTAGTGTAAAAAGAGAAAAATTGTTATTGTTTATGATAGTTTTTTTTAGATTTTTTAGTTTGAACTCATTGAATCTTAAGGATCAAACATACTCCATGCTTATTAGGCAGAATGTTTTTTTTGCAACTCCCTTTAATTCTCCACCACTTCCTAATATTGGTCTAAGTGGTTCTATACATCTTAAAATTCTTGTTAGAAATCAAATAACAAAAAGAACTAGAGTTATGTGACCATCATTTATCTAAGTCGTTATTTAATCTTTTACAATTGTTTAATTGTAAGTTTTAAACGTGTGAAGTAGAACGATGCATATAGATTCTTAACAAAAATAAAAATTAATGAATGGCTCATACACATAGTACGTAGATATTTACGCTGGAAACACTTAACCAGGAGAAAACCAACCTTCCTTGGTGCCTTACCTCTCAACTCTTCATTGTATTAATTTCACCATTCTCAATACAATATATACAATATTTTAGGTATTCCATAGCTTCCAAAACCCCAATTCGTTAACCCGGATTAGATTACAACCCTAATCCCTTAATCCAGGATTAAATTAGAAAACTGCTCAAAATAGCAAAAAACGCCCCCAAAAAATTCAGGGCATTGCCCCAAACCCCAATGACTCTAAGCGATGCCCAGAGCCAAAGGCTTCGCCTAAGAAACACCCCCCTCTACATGTAAAGAATATAACACATACCCAACATTAATGACTTGTTGAATATGACCATTGTTGTCATTTTTACAAAGCAACCGATGCCAAGGATCATTACGACCACCTAATATAGTTAATATCATTGCAATTCACTGAAAATTGGTTAAAACTTGAAAAATCAATTACAATTGCAGTGAAAAACCATTACAACTACTTATCGAGTCACTAGTGTAAACACACTTAAATTCTTGTTCGATATCTTGAATCGAGAAAGCAATTTCAAGTGCTAGGAACTAGCTACCTATATACTGATATGTTTGACACACTAGACTCCAAATCTTTATTTAAAGGAAGGTCATGGTTCAACAAGGAATAGTCTTGACTATATTAAAGCTTACATTATTGGGAAATACTCTTTCCTAGAAGACAATTATGAGAATATTACAATGCTAAGAAATGACAAACAAGTTGCTATGATGCTTGTTTATGGCTTTGTTACTGTTAGAGTATGGGATCAAAGAAAATACTTTAGAAAAACTAACTGATATGGAAGAGAAAAAGAGAGCCATAAAAAATACGGTTAGGATGATCTTGTAAAGGAACTTGGATCATATTGTCGAATGGACATTTGAACCCTCTAAATGTGTAGATTCTCCAACAAAGCCAAAGTCTTTGATAAACATTTCTACACTAAAAAGCCTTCCCTATTTGCGAAACAATTCAACTCTTCAAATATTTTCTCATTGTAAAAAGTTTATCTCAAGAGAAAACATTTGGATGGTAGACCTATTGTATCGATCAATGAGTTTTGTATTGAGGCTATGCCCACCAACTTGTTCCTAATATTCTAATTACACAAATCGATGTTTGAATAATATATGTGGCTAGAGGTCATTGAATAATGTAAATCATTTTTTTTTGTAAATAAAAAAGTGATATTACCTCAAAAAACAGTTGTCATTGTACATATTTGTTCAATATCACGGGCTTGCCACCTATTCCGCCAAACTAGTGGAAACCGAAATATGTGGCATCCTTTTGTTCTTATAGCCAAAAGTAGAAGCTACCACTTGCTCCACCTAACGGTTGGAAACTAGAGCAAGTGGCAGCAGAGTGTTGTGAGAGTGCTATCTAGACATGCATCAAAAAACTGATCATACAATCTGGACAAAAAAACTAAGCAATAAGACAGGAAAACTAAGCAGTAGTGCAAAAAAACCCCAATGCCTTGCAGATGGAGTGTTGAGAGATGATAAACCTTAAACATTAGATGAATTGTTAGAACAATGGAACCTGCCATCCAGAGTGTTGCTGTGAGGAGTGAAGACAAAAGGTTGCACATAGGTTGGGCATCTCTGCTTCACTAGTGCACTCGAGAAGGCGTTGAACAACATGCCAATTCTTCTACCGAGGAGGGTGTGCCTGTGGAGATGCTGCATCATGTCCCTTTTCATCTCAAAGATGAATTCTAGGTGTCCCGGTGCCAGAAAG
>ML863302.1:10805-22681 GCA_009831015.1 Picea engelmannii
AAAAAAAAAGTAAATAAGAATTCATCTTTTCATAAAAAAATAATTAAAGCAAGTAAATAAGAGTTCATATTTTCATAAAAAAATAATTGAAGCAAGTAAATAAGAGTTCATCTTTTCATAAATAAAAAAAATTGTTTTACCTTAAAGGTTCTAATATTGAATAAAGTGTTTAACATTTATAATATATTGTTTGCTATTCAATTTTAAAAATTACTAACAAAGTCTCATTCCACTGTCTTAAATTTACAATATTTTCCTACCCAATTCTAACCACTGCATTCACTTTTAGAAAAATACCATAAAATCACCACTAAAATTTGACATTGACATGAATTCATTTTCATAGATGACAACCAAAAAAACAATGGCACCTTCATGCGATGTGATGATGCTCCAAGGTCAAACAAAAAAATGACAAAGGTGTGTGGTCTACAACAATCTCTTAGGTTCGTTCAATGTTTTAGAAATATTTATAATATAAAGAGAATGATTGGTCTAACTCTTAAAATTCATACATTGCATTCTAAAGCAAGTCTTTTTATTGAGTGAGACGTTACTTATCAGATATAAACCCTACATGTTTTGTAAGAAAATTATCAACCTTTTACCATGTAAATCTAACCTTTCATGTTCTAAAACTTAGACTATCATTTCCCACCATTGATTATTACTTTCATGTTGTAAAACTTACTATATTTTCTAACAATTCATTACTATTTTTTATTTTATTGGATGCTAAATTTTAGAACTTAAACATAGTGTTTTAATCTTAAAGAGAAGTATGAATAACAAATTATGAGACTAATTCCATTCTTGTTGAGTCAACATATGTATCAACTCTAAGGAAGATGTCGTTATTGAGGGAATAAAAAATTATTATTGGATAAATAAAATAAAGTTCTTGTTGAGTCAACATGTGTATCAACTCTAAGGAAGATGTCGTCATTGAGGGAATAAAAAAATTATTATTGGATAAATAAAATAAAGTTTTATTGTTTATGTTGTATGAGTTAAGTGGTTTCACAACAACAAATAACCAAACCAACTTATCCTCCAAAACCCCAATCATCCATTCTTTAGTCGTGAAAAATATTTTACATGATAATATTATAACAACACTTTCACTATCTTAAGAGACATTTTGGTTTTAACTAAGATGAACAAATTTGTAAGAAAGTCATTGCGTACTTGCAAACTTGTGTTTTTTCCAATTGATTAATTAGTGTTGTATTTAAGTTTTCATCAAATTAATGAAGTTTAGGGGGGGAAAACGTGACATGTATAAGGACATGATTTTTTTATAAATGTAATGATTGTCATATTGCTTTCAAAAAGAGTTACGACCAAACTCATACAACAATTCATACAAGCCCAAGAGAAAGACTTCAAAGATCTTACCCCTCCCCTAATGAGGTGGTATATATTCTAGTGCTTATGGATTCTCCTTCTCACAAATTTCCTTTCTTTCCCTAAGTTACATGAATATTTCCTAACAAACTTATTACCTAAGAGTCAATAGAAGCAATGCATGGTTAAGAGAAAAAACAATGCTTTCATAGAATACTTCTTGGTTCTATTGGGTTCCTTCATGTTCAAGCATTATCTTGTATGGAAGCTCTTTACTAAGATCTACCTTAATACGTATTTGTGCAAAGGAGAATATGTCATTGTATTTGTTTCCATAATCATTGATAAAGTCCCCATTTGTTCCCTGTTTTGAGCTAAGATTTACATATCCCAGAAATGCATATGTAGGTTTGATATCCTCACCCATACAAGGGTTGAGGAGAGTGTGATCAAGGGGTCCAAGGAGAAATAAAGAGCCGTACTTTTCCTAAGAACCATGGGCCTCTTCTAAAAATATTCTTCCTTTCGTCATTGGATAAAAATAGAGTAATAAAAAACCATTCTTGTAAAACCTCAGCTCTCCCTAGTTGAATCCAATCCAATCCAAGAGAACATATGTTAATGCCCATATCCCTTAAAACATCATATTGGTGCCATATTCTTCCATTCATTAATGTTTCTTCTTCTCTTATCCAAACAAAGCTAAAACACAAGAGTTTTAGGAGTCTTCTCTATAATGAATACTTGTTTGCCTTTGGAGCTAGGGTCGACTCTTGACCTCACTAAAGAAACTTACAGATCTATATCTTCTCTATAAGATTTTCTTAATTGTGATTTCATTGAGCTCAAACTCAATTTGGAATCCCTCACAATCACTTTCTATAGGGAAAATTGAAGGATAATTACTAATAGAGTATAAACACTTTAAGAGAGACTCAAAATCCAATGGGATCCTCCCTAGGGGTGAAATGGGGGTTATAGGGCCCACTAGAGTTAATAATAGTGTAGGTATGGTGGTCATTTAATGTAAGGTTGACTCCGTTCAATATGTTGTTATTATTAAATAAGACCCATCACGTAGTTAGCATTGAATAAATGTAATCTTACTTCATTAAAAAGGGTCTATTAGGTAATTAGCATTATGGCTTTCTAGTTAGTTATAAATAAAGATGAAATCCTCCTTATGAATCATGTATTGAAGTATATTGTATTGGAATTTATCTTATTAAAAAGTTACCTCTTTAAAAAAATATGTAAATAAAAAYTAATCCTTTCATGAAAGCTCATCGTTTAATATTACCCTAATTTAAAGATTTTAATATTGAATATATTGAACATTATAATATATTGTTTATGATTAAATTTTAAAAATTAAAAATGAAAACAAAATCAAAATCTTTTACAATTATTTTAAATCTACAATATTTTCATACCAAATTTTAATCACCATTAGAAACAACTTTTTTAATTTGAACCCTTAACAACTTGAATGGATGATGGGCATTACAAGTTTAAAAGAAAGAAGAATATAAGGTTGGGATTCTCTCTTGGTAAAGCTTTGTTTTCATTTATGATTCACCCACTAGTAGTGTTGTATCTGGTAGTGTTAGTGTTATATCTATAGTCACAAAAATTCTCTAAATTTAAGTCACCAACTGTTTTGTAAAATTTACATGAAATATAAAACATATAAATTATTTATAACATAGTAATGTATGATTTACTTAAAAGTTTTATTAATATTTTATAAATATTTTGTGCCAACTTGTTTCCATATATGTTATAGAGATGGATCAATAGAATTGTAAACCTAGTGAATGTAGCCCATAGAATTGTAACCCTAGTGAATGTAAGTAAAATCTCTGAAATTGAACATATTTTTCTATATTTTAGCGGAAAAAGCTTATTTTTCTATGTTTTAGCACAAGAAAGTGACACATATAATACTAACAAAGTACAATGTGGGGAATCTGGGGGCATGTCACGAACAATATTGAATTCATGAACCTGCATTATGAGAATATGTTACACGTGTGACATGTAAAGTAGTGTCCTCCTCGATAGTTAGGTCCCTTGTCATATTTTTTAATCTTTTAATTACGAGTTGCACATAGATCATAGCATCTCTCATAAAAGGTGCAATGGCATATTCAACATACAACATATGTAACATACAAAACATAAATATTCCACTGCCTCTAAGTTGGCTTATTCATCCAAAGCACCTTTACAATAATTATTGTACCAAAATCTCTTAAGATTAATTACTATTGAAGATACTTTTTAATTATCATAGGTGTTTGGTATGTATCTAATAAATAGTTATTTTCATAATATATTATTATGTGATTTATTTAATTTAATATTTTAGGTGATATATTTCGAGGAAAATCTTCAAATATTTTTATTTATTTATTTTGATGATGGTATCGAGGACAAACCTTAAATTCTTTAGGGTACAAGTCTAAGTAAAAAATTGTTGATATTGAGAGGGAGTGAATCAGTATCAAGTACAATTTATCGTTTTTTACAACTTTACTTTCCAATCAAATAATATATCCAATAAAGCATGGAAAAAGAGATACACAATGCACAATAGATATACGTGAAAATCCACTGAATAATTTTCTTATATAATAAACAATTCCATTCAAAGGAAGCTACAACTTCCAAGTTCTCTAGCTCCAATTGGAAGGAGGCTCCAACCTGAAGGAAGCTCCAACTCCCTATATTCTTCGACACCAACCGAAAGTGTTGGACCTAGTATTATGGGGTTGACATTGATGACAAAGAGGACCAATATGGTCAATGTTGGGCATGGTTTTGGTATTGGAATTGATACAAAAAGAATCAAGTAGATGTCAATAAGTCTGGTATAAAAGTCTCAACAAGAAAAGTCTTGACCAATCAAGCCTTAAGTCAAGTTGGAAACAATTGTCTCGACCAGTCAAACCCTAAGTCAAGTTGAAACAATTAAATGGGTCAAGACGACTATCTATATGAAAGGAGAAATGATCAAAGTTGAGTGTTTCAATAAAATGCAGTAGATATCAAGAAGTCTGGTATCAACATCTCAGCAAGAAGTTGAAGTTGAAGAAGTTGAAAAAGTTGAAAGTTGAAGTCAAAGAAATCAGGGGTCGAAATCGAAGAGGTCAAAGAAGTCGAAGGTCGAAGTCAGATAAGTAGAAGAAGTTGAAGGTCAAAGTCGGATAAGTAGAAGAAGTCGAAATCGAAGAAGCCGAAGATCGAAGTCAAAATCGAAGAAGCCAAAGATTGATTTCGAAACCGAAGCAAGTTAGGATGACCAAAGTCGAATTACACAAGTCGATTTTTGTTGATTAAGGTTGGTTGTCATTGATGTCAACCCTTGAAAAAAGCCCCGTAGCACAAAGGTTGGGTAATGGACCCAAGATTGTTTGATGTAAAGATGACTTGTTATTGTCTTGTCATGGTTGATAATAAGTAGAAATGGATGAATTCCAAAGTGGTCCCCTTATGGTGAAAGCCCTCACGGAAAGACGCTTTGCGGATTGAGTTATCCTAGAAGTATGGTTAGAGAACCCATGCTTATTTGTGGAATAATGAGATGAATGCTAGTGAATTTGTCAGTGAAACTATCCTAGATGGATAGTGTTTGTCATGCCATTTCCGGTGGCATGTGGAACGTCACATAACTCCTCACAGTTAGAGAGTTATGGCCATGAGAAGTTGGAGAACCCAGGTTTGGGTAATGGACCCAAGTTTGTTTGATGGATAACGATACGAGTTTTGATATATTTTCAGGTAATACTATTCTATATGGATAATACATGTCATTCCATTTCTGGTGGTATGCGGAACGTCACATAACTCCTCACGGTTTGAGAGTTATGGCCTTACAAAGTTGGAGGACCCTCATATGTCATCTAGAAGCCCCAAAAGGTCAAAGTAGTCAAAGTGGTTTAAGAGATTTTATAAGGTAAATAATAAAGTGAAGTGATGAGTGTACTATAATTCAAAGTGAATACAAAATAAAGTAATTCAATAATAAATTTAATGGAGAAATTAGAAGTGGGTTAACCCTAAAATAAGGAAAGTGAGCAAAGTGACCTAGAAGATGTTTTTAAGGAAGCTACTTGGAGAGTATAAATAAGAGGCAAGGCTTTTGAGACACACTTGAGTATATTGAATACCTATAGGTGTATGAGGTAACCAAAGGATATCTAAGCCGAATTTCTGAGGAAAGTGAAGAAAAGAAGGCCGAAATTCAAGGAAGGATAAATTTAAGCATAGAGGGGCTTCCGCAGTGCAAGATATTAGATATTATTTTTGGGATTAACTGCGTAGTGTAAGTCATTAAGCTATGACCCATATCCATGAGTATTAGTCACAACTGACCAATAATTCTCGTGATTTGAATAGTCCACTTAGCACTCATTGCATCGGGTGATGCTCACAAGGGTGAAGAAATGGGATTGAAACCAATGAAATGAATTGCATAGCATCAATCATCACTTCCGGGGCTTGCACCCGGTAACCAGGACTTTCCAGGCACCCATCCCAAGATGCCTCTGGCTCAAGTGCGCTTAACTGTGGAGTTTTCCCCACAATCAGGCCTACTTAGCTTGCTACCCCATTTGCAAAACTTAGCAAGTATTGTGCCTTATGAACTACCCAGTTAGAGCTCCCTTCACTCTTATTATTTAATTATAGAGGGGCTTCCGTAGTGCAAGATATTAGATATTATTTTTGGGATTAACAGCGTAGTGTAAGTCATTAATCTATGACCCTTATCCATGAGTATTAGTCGCAACTGACCAATAATTCTCATGATTTGAATAGTCCACTTAGCACTCATTGCATTGGGTGATGCTCACAGGGGTGAAGAAATGGGATTGAAACCAACAAAATGAATCGCATAGCATCAATCATCACTTTCAGGGCTTGCACCTGATAACCAAGACTTCACAGGTGGTCACCCATCCCAAGACGCCTCTAGCTCAAGTGCACTTAACTGTGGAGTTTTCCCCACAATCAAGCCCACTTGGCTTGCTACCCCATTTGCAAAACCTTAGCAAGTATTGTGCCTTATGAACTACCTAGTTAGATCTCCCTTCACTCTTATTATTTAAGCATAGAGGGGCTTCCGCAGTGCAAGATATTAGATATTATTTTTGGGATTAACTGCGTAGTGTAAGTCATTAATCTATGACCCATATCCATGAGTATTAGTCGCAAATGACCAATAATTCTCATGATTTGAATAGTCCACTTAGCACTCATTGCATCGGGTGATGCTCACAGGGGTGAAGAAATGGGATTGAAACCAATGAAATGAATCACATAGCATCAATCATCACTTCCGGGGCTTGCACCCGGTAACCAGGACTTCCCAAGTGGTCACCCATCCCAAGACACCTCTGGCTAAAGTGTGCTTAACTGTGGAGTTTTCCCCACAATCAAGCCCACTTAGCTTGCTACCCCATTTGCAAAACCTTAGCAAGTATTGTGCCTTATGAACTACCCAGTTAGAGCTCCTTTCACTCTTATTATTTAAGCATAGAGGGGCTTCCGCAGTGCAAGATATTACATATTATTTTTGGGATTAACTGCATAGTGTAATTCATTAATCTATGACCCATATCCATGAGAATTAGTTGCAACTGACCAATAATTCTCATGATTTGAATAGTCCACTTAGCACTCATTGCATCGGGTGATGCTCACAGGGGTGAAGAAATGGGATTGAAACCAACAAAATGAATCACATAGCATCAATCATCACTTCTGGGGCTTGCACTCGGTAACCAGGACTTCCCAGGTGGTCACCCATCCCAAGACGCCTCTGGCTCAAGTACGCTTAACTGTGGAGTTTTCCTCACAATCAAGCCCACTTAGCTTGCTACCCCATTTGCAAAACCTTGGAAAGTATTTTGCCTTATGAACTACCCAGTTAGAGCTCCCTTCACTCTTATTATTTAAGCATAGAGGGGCTTCCGCAGTGCAAGATATTAGATATTATTTTTGGGATTAACTAAGTAGTGTAAGTCATTAATCTATGACCCATATCCATGAGTATTAGTCGCAACTGACCAATAATTCTCATGATTTGAATAGTCCACTTAGCACTCACTACATCAGGTGATGATCACAGAGGTGAAGAAATGGGATTGAAACCAACAAAATGAATCACATAGTCAATCATCACTTCTGGCGCTTGCACCCAGTAACAAGGACTTCCCAGGTGGTCACCCATCGCAAGACGCCTCTGGCTCAAGCGCGCTTAACTGTGGAGGTTTGCCCACAATCAAGCCCACTTAGCTTGCTACCCCATTTGCAAAACCTTAGCAAGTATTATGCCTTATGAACTACCTAGTTAGAGCTCCCTTCACTCTTATTATTTAAGCATAGAGGGGCTTCCGCAGTGCAAGATATTAGATATTATTTTTGGGATTAACTGCGTAGTGTAAGTCATTGATCTATGACCCATATCCATGAGTATTAGTCGCAACTGACAAATAATTCTCATTATTTGAATAGTCCACTTAACACTCATTGCATCTGGTGATGCTCACAGGGGTGAAGAAATGGGATTGAAACCATCGAAATGAATCACATAGCATTAATCATCACTTCCCGGGCTTGCACCCGACAACCAGGACTTCCCAGGTGGTCACCCATCCCAAGGTGCCTTTGGCTCAAGTGCGCTTAACTGTGGAGTTTTCTCCACAATCAAGCCCACTTAGCTTGCTACCCCATTTGCAAAACCTTAGCAAGTATTGTGCCTTATGAACTACCAAGTTAGAGCTCCCTTCTCTCTTATTATTTAAGCATAGAGGGGCTTCCGCAGTGCAATTTATTAGATATTATTTTTGGGATTAACTGCGTAGTGTAAGTCATTAATCTATGACCCATATCCATGAGTATTAGTTGCAAATGACCAATAATTCTCATGATTTGAATAGTCCACTTAGCACTCATTGCATCGGGTGATTCTCACAGGGGTGAAGAAATGGGATTGAAACCAACAAAATGAATTGCATAGCATCAATCATCACTTCTGGGGCTTGCACCCGGTAACCAAGACTTCCCAGGCGGTCAGCCATCCCTAGACGCCTCTAGCTCAAGCACGCTTAACTGTGGAGTTTTCCTCACAATCAAGCCCACTTAGCTTGCTACCCCATTTGCAAAACCTTAGCAAGTATTGTGCCTTATGAACTACCCATTTAGAGCTCCCTTCACTCTTATTATTTAAGCATAGATGGGCTTCCGCAGTGCAAGATATTAGGTATTATTTTTGGGATTAACTGCGTAGTGTAAGTCATTAATCTATGACCCATATCCATGAGTATTAGTTGCAAATGACCAATAATTCTCATGATCTGAATAGTCCACTTAGCACTCATTGCATCGGGTGATGCTCACAGGGGTGAAGAAATGGGATTGAAACCAATGAAATGAATCACATAGCATCAATCATCACTTCCGGGGCTTGCACCCGGTAACCAGGACTTCCCAGGTGGTCACCCATCCCAAGACACCTCTGGCTCAAGCGTGCTTAACTGTGGAGTTTTCCCCACAATCAAGCCCACTTAGCTTGCTACCCCATTTGCAAAACCTTAGCAAGTGTTGTGCCTTATGAACTACCTTGTTAGAGCTCCCTTCATCTTATTATTTAAGCATAGAGGGGCTTCCGTAGTGCAAGATATTATATATTATTTTTGGGATTAACTGCGTAGTGTAAGTCATTAATCTATGACCCATATCCATGAGTATTATTTGCAAATGACCAATAATTCTCATGATCTAAATAGTCCACTTAGCACTCATTGCATCGGGTGATGCTCACAGGGGTGAAGAAATGAGATTGAAACCAACGAAATGAATCGCATAGCATCAATCATCACTTCTGGGGCTTGCACCCGGTAACTAGGACTTCCCAGGTGGTCACCCATCCCAAGAGGCCTCTGCCTCAAGCGCGCTTAACTATGGAGTTTTCCCCACAATCAAGCCCACTTAGCTTGCTACCCCATTTGCAAAACCTTAGCAAGTATTGTGCCTTATGAACTACCTAGTTAGAGCTCTCTTCACTCTTATTATTCAAGCATAGAGGGGCTTCCGCAGTGCAAGATATTAGATATTATTTTTTGGATTAACTACGTAGTGTAAGTCATTAATCTATGACCCATATCCATGAGTATTAGTCGCAACTGACCAATAATTCTCATGATCTGAATAGTCCACTTAGCACTCATTGCATCAGGTGATGCTCACAGGGGTAAAGAAATGGGATTGAAACCAACGAAATGAATCGCATAGCATCAATCATCACTTCTAGGGCTTGCACCCAGTAACCAGGACTTCCCAGGTGATCACCCATCCCAAGACGCCTCTGGCTCAAGCACGCTTTTTAAGGATAAATTCTTTTGATGATGCTTTCTAAGGTATGTGTTTTCAGGTCATCTCACCATTTTCGCAATAAAAAAATTTCTAGAATGAGTCAGACCATGAAATTGTTATTCCATTGAGGACACATATCCAAGTATCTGTGGTACATGTTGGTGCATGGTTGATGGACTTGTTTATGGTACATGTTGATTACAGGTTGAGGTACAGGTTGATGCATGGTTCAGTTTTATTGGTACATGTTTATAGCGGTATATCTCACAATGATAGTGTGACAGTGGTTCCATCAATCTAATTTTACTTCAGGGCGGTTGGATGGGGAAAGGACAGGTGGTTGTAGCCACCTTCCGGTTGTAGCTAGATAACATAGGGGGTTGTAGCCTCCTTCTCGTTGTAGCCAGAGAATTGGGGAGTTGGATCTTTCCTCAGGTTGTAGCCTGAGAAGCTAGGGGGTTGGAGCCTCCTTTCAGTTGCAGCTAGAAAACAAAGGAAGTTGGTACTTCCAGTGAATGTAATTCTTCAAGACATATAAGATAAAGCATTCCGTGGTTTTCTCCTGATTTGGGTTTCCACGTAAAACACTGGTGTATTGTGTATGTGTGTGATTGTTCATTTCTTATTGCTCATTATTGGATAATAATTGTACATTTATATAAAACTTGGATTATTTGGAGAAAAAGGATTATAATTATGCTATTACTGATTCACCCCCCCTCTCAGTAATCCAACAATTTTATTCTAAGTCGAGTTGGTCCAAGAAAGAAGTAACCTAAAGGTTGAAGTCGAAGCAAACTTAAATTGGGAAATACAAGTCAGGTCGAGGCTAAAGCAAGTTGGGTGGACCAGAATCGAAATACTCATGTCAAAATTTCTCCTAGTTCAGTCAACCAAAAAGATGTTTGTCGGTTGAACAAGGAAGAAAATACGAAAAAAGGGTGAAGACCAATTCAAATATTTAGTGACTAACAGCTGAGAGGGAACTGATTTTAATATCCACCATCAACTGAGGGGATAAATATTATCCACTACATAAAATCCTAATTTAAAAATAAAATTATGAAGCATCATGTTTCAATTTATCTTTCTTTACCAAATTATAATTTCAATCAAATATTCAACTCAATAAAAAATAATTATAAAAATTCAACATAGTAAAAAATATTTACTTTATAATTAAATATTTATTATGAACAAATCAAGTTATATTATAAACAAAAATAATATAAAAAAGATTACTTATACCAAAAACTTACCCAATTTAGAAATAAGTTTTCAAATCCAAAACTTTTAAAAGGAGAACATAACCCTCTCATTGTTTTAAAAAATGAACCTAAACTCTTAAATTTGGCATTGATATGATTTCATTTTCACTAAGGACAACCAAAAAAGACAATGATACCCTTGGCATTATAGAAGGAAAAAAATGACAAAAGAGTAGGTTATATATGACAACCAAAAAAATCATTGACACCCTTGGCATCATAGAGGAGGGAAAAAATGACAAAAAGAGTAGGTTACATATGACAACCAAAAAAATCACGTAATACTTTACAAGAATCTCTTTGATTTTGTTCAAAGTTTTAAAAATATTGATAATATACTTTTATGATAATGCTTTACATTACAAGGGTATAATTATTGGTGTAGGGCCTCTCTAATTAATACACTACTTATACCTTCCAACAATTGTACTACTTTATGATGTCTCGATTAATACACTACTTATACCTTCATTATACCTTCCAACAATTGTACTACTTTATGATGTTAAATGTTATAACTTAGACATAGTGGGTTTACTTTTAAAGAGAAGCATAAATAATAAATGACGAGACTATTCCATTTTCGTTGAGTCAAAATATGTATCAATTTTAATGAAGATGTCATCATTAAGGTAACCAAAAAAGTTATTTTTAGATAAATAAATAAAATTTCACGTTTCAGTGTTTATGTTGTGCGAGTTAGTGGTTCAATAACAAATTATCAAACCAGCTTATTCTTCAAAACCCCAGTCACTCCTTCTCTAGTTGTGAAAAAAGATACCATGTGATAATATCGTAATAAGACTTAGAGTTTCACATGATCTTAAAAAAACATTTGGTTCTAAATAAGATGGAAGGATTTGTATGAAAGTCAGTGCTCTA
>WSFP011420359.1:0-23059 GCA_009831015.1 Picea engelmannii
CATAGTTTCTAAACATTATTGCTAACTTCTCTACTTTTGTTGCCTCATCAATGATTCTTTTTTCTTCCCATATTCTCTCACACACAAATAGGTGCTTCTCTAGGTACTCTAATCCATCCCCATGAAACTCTAGTAATATTATCATTGGATCTACACCTACCATTGTGGAATGTGTTGTACCTACTCCACATGGTACTTCTATCTGTGTACTATTGTTCAGACTTGAACTCCCACTGACAATTCTACCAATACTTCCACTTGTACCACTACTTATAATGCTACTGGTACTTCCACTTGTACCCTCATTTTCATTATGATCTCCTATATTCTTCTGACCATCAGTCACTTGTTCTCTAAAAAACTTTTTCTTTATTGATGTGTTAATTGTACATGGGGTTGTAGGTTCTACACTGATTCAGATCTGGATAGAGGTATATGCTTCCTCATTAGATCCCACTCCTCTAGTATTTATTTCATATGTGGCACGCAATATTTATTAAATGTGCTCCACAACATGGATATCCTCTACCTCTTCTTCATCACTCTCCAAGCCTTCCCTCTCGGCTACTGCTCTTTTCTTTCTATTAAAATTATACTGGTAGGGTCTTCCACTGCGCGTCGTTCCTGCCTTCTGTATAATTTCATGGATCTCCTCTTGATCCATCATAATGGGATATTTCTCTTTACTATTCTCTTCTCTATCCATTTCCCCCTCCATCTCAGACCTTCCTCAATGTTTCCCCTAACTCCCCCATGCATGTTGGGTTGTTTAGTTTTCTGATCCCATAGTTAATACCCCTTTATCATGCAATAATCTCTTGATTGAAGTGTACAACAACCTGATGTACCTTCTCCTTGGTCCCTTAAGAAACTCCTACTCTACTACACTTTAAGAATTTGATGTATCTACTGCAAACTCGGTGATATACCCCACTACAATGTTGTCAAGCCAAAAATGTACTGCGCACGTGAATTTGTTATTTACCCTTTTCAACCGTGCGATGATCTCTTCTATCCACTCCATTGATCTAACTCTATTTGTTGGATTGGTATCTTTCAACCAGGTTATCCACTACTGGAATAGTGTGAGAAACTCACTAAATAAACTTCCTTGTATTTCATTGAATACGTATCTCTCCAAATACTGTCTTGGCTTAAACCTAGAGCTTATATTATCTTTGTGGGAAAACTCTAGTTCCTGAACTGCCAACCATCTTTCAATCTATGCTTTCAAGGGATTCCAACCTACAAACATTCCCCTTTCTTAAAACTTCACGCTATACTATGCTATACTTCCCTCCTGATCTAGTCTTCTGAGTTTCAACCGACAACAAAACCATTGTTGGGTTACTTGGGCTGACACAGGTTTTGACTACAATATTACCAACAAACCCTTCTACCATCAGCCCTTCTGGATACCAGAAGGAAACAAAATGCATAGAGTGCACCATGCAGTCTCACCCGATATGGCTTGTATGGGTGGTCGCAGGACAAATATGTATGCAACCTTGGGATGGGATGTGTATTTCTCTCTCAGGGGCAATGGATCTACTCAGTGTCAGTCTCTGAACTCCCATTAGATCCTAGTTTGGACCATTACCACTAATAATCCAATAGAACTTTGAGTATTCATTATAATAGCATGCATTTATTTATAGAGATTCATCTACTGTAACCCAATATTTTGATCTAAAAACTAGCTATAAAATTTATTTATTTAGTTATATTCTACAGATTCCATTAGCTTATCCTTACTACACAATGTTCATTCCTTTATCACATAGCATATTCATCATAAAAAATTATCAAAGTAAATGGCATCACAAATACTGCATATAGTCACATAAAAACATAGATATACCATGGTTCACCCCCCCCTGGGGCTACGTTTGTTGGGATATTTATTCATCTCCATGTAAAATTGTAGTGTTGCACACTATACAACCCTTCCTTCATTACACCCGATCTCCACAGATCACCATGGTCTCTGTGCCATACCTCTTACTCACAATAATATATACTACAATATCGGCAATACCTACACACTTGAACATCTCAAGCTTCCAACCATTTCATGGTCCTAATAAATTCTACTCATAGAAAACTAGGTAAATCCCCTACAAAAACCCTAACCCTAACAGGATTAGGCTTTTCCACTTTCCAGCTGATTCGTTCATGGTTGTTCCTCAGTCCAACCATTGCTCCAAGTTGGCGCTTGTACACTTCCCAAACAATTTTCTTGTCATGGGTTTTTCCTATTTTTATGGTGCTTCTTTTCTTCTATTTATACCACACTCTTTTGTTTTCCAGTGCTACTCTCATTCCTTCAAAACTTCTTTGATTTTCACAAAATTGGCCCGTGCCAACACGTGGTGTGCTGATGTCACCTAGGGTGATGTGGACCCGTGATTAACATGCCACATGTCACCCATATATGGCCAATTTACAGACCCCTTATGCCTATTAGAGCATGACTTATGTCACCCCCTAATGAGGACATGTGTCATCCCTGGCCCTCGCCGTGTATCAACTTCTGGTTCGTGCCCACCTGGCCAATGTGGTTGGTGATGTTTTCGAGAGTCTAGGAGTCTGGATAACTTTGGGATTTAAAAATATTTTGGAATAGTATGGTAAAGGAACATTCAATGGGGATTGTCGATCACCGAATGTCTAACGTTCAATGATGATCGTCGATTGTTGAACGACCAAAATGATCAACATCAATTGTCGATTACTGAACACCGAAAAAGGGATGTTCAATGTAAAATACCAAACATCGATCACCTAATGGATAATTCCACGTGGCGATATTTATTGACTTTGGGGAGTGAGAAAAAAGGGTGTTCAGTGCTGAACGCTGAAGACCCCAACTAATAATCACTCGGGTAACCTCAAGAGGCAATAACTTGTAGACCATAGCTCATATTTTTTTGCAGTGGTGACCATTAGAAAGATCATGGTGACTAGTAGTTAATGAGGACTTGATAAGGATGATTCGAGATGATTGGAGTTAAAAAAAAAAAAAAATGCCACATCCCTAGAAAGAGTATTTAGGGGTCAAGTGTGTTACATGAGCATCTAACTTCCTATCTTGGAAAGTAAGGGTAACTTTGGAATTAAAGGAGTATGACGTTTGGGAGTTAGTGGATACAGTAGTTACTCCACTGAAATATTCAACAACTTTGGACACTCACAACAAGAAGGATATCAACGTAGAGAGGGACCTCCTAGATTCAGTGAAGGATGGCGAAATATGTGTTTGATGTCTTGGTAGGTTTATTCCAAAGCAAGAACATGAATATGAAGATGGTATTAATGAATAAACTCAAATTAGTGTAGATGTTTAGATATGATAATGTTACCAACTATATCATGAGGATAACACATGTGCATGATCAAATTGCAACCATAGGGGAGAATATATAGGAAATAGATCTCGTAAATGTGGCATTAAATGGTCTTCCCAAGTCTTGGTAGAGACTTTGAGATGATTTCATCCAAGAATATACTCGGGAGGAGTCTAAGAGTAGCAAGAAGGGAGGTAGAGAAGAGAACTTGGATCTTATTAGTAAGACAATGAATGGAAAAGGAAAGAGTTCTAGAAATAAGGGTAATAGTCATGGAGGGTCATCACAACTAGGGAAGAAGAAGGACTTGAGTAAAAATAATTTTTTCTCATTTCATAAGAATGGACATTATGCATCTTAGTGTCTGGAGACGAATAATAAGGGTAATGTAAATATGTAAACAATAGAATAATTAGAGACACAACTTGATGAGTTTTTACCGAAGTTTGAGAAGGATTACTCATTGGTTTCCTTCTTTTCTACCATCACAACATTGATGAGTTCTTGGATCTTGTACAGTGGTGCATCTCATCATATGAAAAAAGCACGGGAACTATTTATAAATATGATGAATAGTGACACATATATTCATGTGCAACTTGGTGATGATTTAAAGTATGAAGTGAAGGGAGAGGGAACAATTACATTCTAGCTTGAGTTAGGAGGATTGTTAGATGCCTAGGATGTTCTTTACATACTAGGTTTGAAGAAGAATTTTATTTCAGTATCGGCTATGGAGGATAGCGGTTTTTCCATTACTTTTCAGAGAGGGAAGATACTCTTACATCCAAAGAAATATAACCTAGACAATGCAATGATACTTGGGGTTAGAGAAGGAACTTTATATAGATTACAGGGTAATCCTGTTTAGGCCTTGGTGCATGATAGTGAAATCCTATGTGAGTTATGGAACGGGTGGTTGGGAAACCTACACTATAGGTCATTTCCAATTCTGAGGGTGATTGTTACAGGTCTTCCAAAATTCAGGATTGAGTATCA
Organism: Picea engelmannii; assembly: GCA_009831015.1. Lineage (NCBI taxonomy): Eukaryota > Viridiplantae > Streptophyta > Pinopsida > Pinales > Pinaceae > Picea > Picea engelmannii. Next base: position 4,347 of record WSFP011420359.1, read on the forward strand.
GAGTGTGCAAAGGGTGTGCACTTGGAAAAAATTCCAAGGATGCTTTTCCTAGTAGTGAGATTAGGTCCAATGGGATCTTGGATCTTATTCATTCATATGTGAGTGGACCAATGTATGTAGCATCATTACAGGGATCATCATACTATGTGACATTTATTGATGATTTCTCTAGGAAAATGTGGATCTTCTTTATGAAGACCAAGGATGAGGTCTTCAGTTGGTTCATAGATTTCAAGGGTTAGGTAGAGAACTAGACATGTAATAAAATCAAGGTCTTGAGGTCAAAAAATGGGGGAGATTACACCTCCAATAACTTCAAGTATTTTTTCAAGGAGGCGTGGATCAAGAGGGAATTGATAGTCTCATAGAACCCTTAGTAGAAGGGGGTTGCAGAGAGAAAGATTCCTTCCATAATAGGTTCTTCCACGACTATAATACATGAATAGGAGTTTCCTAGGTTCATATGGGTTGAGGCTTGTAACATGATTGTGTATGTGAAGAAAAAGAGTCCTCACAAGATATTGGGGGACAAGACTTCAAAGGAAGCGTTCTCAGGAGTGAATCCAAATATTTTTCATTTGGGCATATTTGGTTGTCTAGTTTACATCCATGTGCTCGTGGATAAGAGAATGAAGTTGGAGCCTTCAGGATAGAAGGGTATATTTGTGGAGTAGAGAGAGACCTCAAAGTCTTACAAGATATTCATTCCAGTGCAATGGAATATAGTTGTGAGAAAAGATTTTAAGTTCGAGGAGAACTTGACATCTATTGGCAACCATTTTGCAATTTTATCTTTTCCTTACAAGCTGCCTACACAAGGGTTTTGAACCCTCAATATTCGTCGCAATTCTTTAAACGAAACGACACTATTATCATTCGCTTTCGCACACCTGCCTTTCGTTTTCATTTTCACGACTACAAGCGTGAAAACCTTGAGTTGGAAGTCAAGTTGATAACGTTAAAATGATCTTTTGAATTGTTATGAATCCTTTTGTTCATATGGTCATAATATTTTCACCTCTAACTCACTAAAGGTCATACATTTGTCAAAACACCAAACCTTTATTCACTTTGCATTTTGTTGATATGGTTTCAATTTATAATTTCGTGATGCAATGATTTTTGGTGTGTTTGATTAAGTTTTTGGTGCAATGGTTTCATAGAACGCATTAACTTTGTGATTAAATCCTTGGTGCAATGTTCGATATAGTGGTTTCTTTCAAATCATACGAATGTTATTGTTGATTTAAACATTCGGATCAAGTTTTGGTTATGCGATTATGTGATAATCCATTTGACGTTTGGTTTACATTACTTTGGATTGTGACTTGAATGAAACTATTACCAAGGCGTCGTCGATTGTACATGTCAACATGATATTTCTGCATGGTTTCAATTCACTCCACCACCCTCGCACGCATAAGAATTAACACCTGCCTTGCACCTCGGGCTGCCTCTGCTTGTTTTAGGAAAACCTGTGGGCATTTGGTTCTGTGTCTACCCTGTTGAAACCCCTTACCGATTACCTTGTTGACTATGTGCCATCTGCTATGGCTCCTGTAGTGCGCATAGAACCCAACGGCGTTCAAACGTTGCTATTATTTGATAAATCCTGAGAGGACCTGGAGAGGAATGGATGGTTATTTTTTATTCAAAAATTTGAGGGTTTCAACCTTGCAGTCGCTCAGAAATTTTCCCTCACATTTTATGGATGCAGGGCTAAAGTTGGGGACATCCAACTTGAATTGAACGAGGAATTCCTTAGCTCAGCCACTGGTTTGCCAGCTAAGGGGAAGAAATGGTTTAAGAATTCGAAGGTGGATGAAGTGCCATGGCTGCTCCTGTTTACCTCAAGGAAAATTATCATTTGTGACAAAGGTATGACAGTTACAACCCTTAAATCTCGATGGCATGATTTGTTGGCCATTATTAAGAAATTCGTTACATGCGAAGGTAGATATGGTTTAGTGTTCCTATACCACCTACGACTGCTTATGAGTTTCATAGATTTTCCTTTGAATATGCCACACTTCCTCCTTCGCAGCTTGTATAAAATGGCTAAATGATTTAAGAGGGAGAAGGCCGATTCCAGCCTCTTCCACCACTGTTTGATTAAAGTCATCATAGTCCATCATTTGAGGTTGAGTGGTGACTGTTGAGAAGCTTTCTTATTGAGGAATGGCTTTGGCAGTCCTGAATGTGGTCAAGTGGATAAGATCCTGGTCACCGAAACCCTTGTTGGGCCTATAGTTCCCCCTCCTACACTCATATCCTCGGTTGAACCCTCGACCTACCCGACACCCTGCCTAACTCATGTTCAAAAAACAGTGTTAAGCCTGTTAAGAGGCCTGCAAGAAAAAAGGGAAAAGGTAATACCGATGTAAATAGAAAGGGTAAGAAGGTTGCACGCTGGGTATCTAGGTGTGCTCGTAATAAACCCAAACAAAACACAGATCAGAATCCAATTGTTTTGAGTGAAGACTCAGATTCTGAAATCGAGCAATTTCTGACAGAGGAGTACCCATACTCTCACGGCCTCTATTCTGTCGAACCCTATGACTACATATCCAACCTCCCATTGTGCCTTAAAGATGACCCCAACTTCCCCGGGATCAAGTTTGACAGTGGAACCCCTGGTAATTTAAAAGATTCCTCACCTGTAATGACATGGCCTGATCAACCATAGTGCAATGAATGCAACTCATGGCTTGAACGATACTATACAGATGTCCCTCTATTGCGATCCTGAATCAAGTCCTTGGAGGACTGGGTGATTGTTTTAACCAAGTAAAATGACTGATTGCAAGCTTCTGATAAGAGGCAAAAGACCACAAGCTCTGTCGTGTTCAAAAATGTAGAGGCAGCCACTGCCATTGTTAATTCGAAAATAGCTTGAACAGATCGTATCCCTGAAACCAAGGTATGATATTTCGAAAGTGATTTTAAAAATGATTTTGTTGGTTTTGAATTAGTATAAATGATTTGTTTGATAAATCGAATACATTTCTGTTTTGATTGAATTGATTCAATGCGATTCTGTTTGCAAATAATAACTAGCTACAGAATCGTGAGATTCTGTAGCTAGTCATAAAATTTGAATTTCTGTTGATTTTTACAATTAAACACTATCTAAAATCGTTTATTTTTATTCATCTCCAGGTATACACGAATTTCAATGGGAGTTGGATCGATAATGGCATTTTAGAACATTCTTTTTGTTACACAGTTTTGGGATTAGGTTGTTAATCTTAGATAGAAATAGGAATCTGGGATATTGTTCCCATATTTTTTGCAAACAACTTTTGATAATTTCCACAAGGAAGGTTTTATCCTGTGGCCTTTATATACTTATTGTTTTTTGTAAACAAGCCATCATTGTTGGGAGAACAAAAACTATGGAATTGTGATTATACAGACTCGAATGAAAGTGGATTTTTTGTACGACTTTAGCTTCAATTGGTCATACTTTTGTTCAAGTTTTTTGTGCATTTCAATTTGTAATCGAATTATTGACTACTTTAGATATCAAGATTTGTTACAGGTTGATGCAATATGATTTAAGTATTGTTCATATTTGATGTATCTCATTTTACTTACAGCAATTACCTTGTTTTAATTTAATGAACAAGAGGTTAACCTTCTTTGTTAAATGAATAGCTATGTACAAATCTTTGCAGAGGGATTTATCTTGATGTGATTGTTTGTAAAATATAAAATTGTTGTTGCTATATCCTTTACCTGTTATGTCGTTAGCAATTCTGAAGCATTGTTGCTTCATGTTTATGTGAAGTATTGGAGAATCTGATGCGGGTTTACCTCATCAAACAATAAACGCATATGCTTATGCACAGGACAAGTAGGAGGCGATAATTTCAGGTCAGTTTGTTATTTTATTTTAATAGTTTAATTAATATAAGGATTCATTGTAGTTTAGACAGATATATAATATAGATTGTTGTTTTTTATTACTTAGTTAGATAGATATCATTTCATTTCTCAGTATAGATTACTATTCTTATTGCTTAGTTAGATAGTTTTCAATTCACTTCCTGTTTATAAAAGTTATAAAAATATATATATATATATATATATATATATATATATATTGAACGACAGCTTCGTTGTCAATCCATACATGGTTTTTGCAGGTTTTCGATTAAAAATTTACAATTTGTGAATAATGTACATATGATAGAAATGTAAATATATCTAGGCATTGTATATTTAATAAGCAGAATTATTTTTCTATTAATTAGCGAACTGTATATATATATTAGACCTGTATATAGTTTGCATCATTTGTTTTTCACTTAGATTAGTTTCTTTAGCTTAGTTTTTCTTTCATTTTCCTAGGACTTAGATCGGCTAATGAAGCCGCTAAACCCATCGGAGTGTATTAATCCAAATGGCTTGGGTTATTTAGACAACCCCAGACCAGATCCACCCCTCCAGTTGACAAGCGGTCAATTTCGCCCATCAACAACATCTAGGAGTACTCAAGAGTCATCAGTAGTGACAGAGGATGAGGAGCAGTAGGATCTGAAGGATGAGCAACAATAGGTAGTTCATAATTTGGGTGGGGAGTAGGATTTATCCCCTTCCAGTCTTGTTAGGAGACCCAAGAATCTATTACATACATTGAGGGATTTTGGTGAGGCTTCGAGGAGTCTGGTTAGAGAGTGAATGCCTCCAAAGAAGTTTCTAAAATATATGGTGCTTATGAGTAGCATCATTGATGTTGATACTTCTAGTTTTGAGGAAGAAACAAATCAATAGGTATGGTGGGATGCCATGGTAGAGGAGTACACCTCTATTATGAGGATTGATGTTTGGTACATAGTGTTGAGACCATAGGGGAAGTCAATTGTGAGTTCTAGACAAGTATATAAGATCAAGCATGTTGTAGATGGTAGCATAGAAAATTTAAAGGTGAGGTTTGTGGTGAGAGGGTTCTCCCAGAAAGAGGGAGTGGAGCATGAGGAGACATTTTCTCCAGTCGCCAAGTATGATTCTATTCGAGATGTTATTTCTATTTCTTCAATTATGAGGTGGAGTATACATTAGATGGATGTGAAAACAACGTTCCTCAAATGGATCATTGAGGAGGAATTATACATAGAAAAACCTCAGGGATTTGAGGTACATGGGAGGGATTCTTATGTGCATAGGCTTAAGAAAGCCTTATACGAACTCAAATAGGCACCCAGGGCATGGCATTATAGGATTGACGGATACTTGCAGAGTATGGGATTTACCAAGAGTGAGGAAGATCTTAACTTGTACTTCATACTTGTTGGAGAGGATCCTCTCTTCTTGGTCCTATACGTTGATGATTTTTTTCTCATAGGTAAATAGGAGATTATTGAAGGGTGCAAAGTAGATTTATCTAGTGAGTTTAAGATGAAGGACATTGGCTTAATGCATTATTTTTTGGGGGTTAGAGTTATGGAAGGTATCGAGAGAGATCTTCTTTGGACAAGGGAAGTATGCAGTAGATATCTTGAGGAGATTCAAGATGGAGGACTATAAACCAATGGCTACACCTATGATTACCAATATAAAGAAGGTTAACACTTTAGATTCAGAATTGGTGGATCCTAGGATATACATGAAGTTGATAGGGTCCTTGATGTTTTTGGTCAATACCATGACAAATATTTCCTTTGATGTGAAAATCTTGAGTCATTTCATGGTGGAGTTAAGGCAGGTGCATTGGATCGCAACAAAACATGTACTATGGTATTTGAGAGGTACAATGGAGTATGGATTGAGATATATTGGAGGATATGGAGTGAATTTGTAGGGATATACAAACTCAGATTGGGAAGGTAGTGCAGTAGATAGAAAGAGAACCTCAAGTTTCTTCTTCAGCTTGGGATTAGTAGTTATTACTTGGTTCAACAAGAAGAATAATTATGTAGCACTTGGTTGAATCATCAGAGGAAGAGTATATGGTAGTGAGTATGGATAATTTTGAATCCATTTGGATTTGCAAATTTCTTACAAGTTTATTTGATTAGGAGTTGAAGCCTATAATGACATACTGTGATAATCATAGTTGTATCAATCTCTTTGATAATCCATTATTCCATGACATGTCCAAGCATATTGAAATCATATGTCACTTCATTCGGGATAGGATCTAGAAGGGAGAAATGAAGTTTCAATATATTTCCATAGATGAGCAGGTTGCAGATATTCTAACCAAGCCCTTGGAGAAAGGGAAGTTTGTGTTCTTAAGAGACAAACTTGGAGTGGTGCATAATAACTTCCTCGCTAAGAGGGAGTGTTGATGTTAGTGGTAGCATCAAACATGTATTTACACACAAGTATATGTGTCTAGATGCATGGAAATTGTCCAAATCCTTCTACTCTTGAATTTACTTCAATTAAAGGAATTATTAAAGTAAATTTCTTTTATTAATTAATTATATAATTAGTTAATTGAGTTATTTGAGGAAAGTGCTACAAAAATTAACATGATATTTTCTTATGCAATCTAAATCTCAACTGAGAATAGAAATAGATTGTAACTCGCGATTATAAAAGCAACGTTAGGCTGAAGGAGGAAGACACTTGATACTTGAGATTCTTGGGAGTAGAGGATTCACTTTCAAGAGAGTTGAACCAAAAAGTACTGTGATTCAATATCTTGGATAGGTGGAGAAGGAATTTCATCTAGAGATCATGTCAAGTTTAAGAGATAATAGAGGCAACACAAGTGGGTTTCAGTCAGTGGAATCCATAGGGAAGTTTCACATCGTATGGAGTTTTTTGTACAAGTTTTCCATACATGTACATGGGTATTAGCGGAGACAATCATGTACATACATGGGTTTGATGAATACAAGTCACGTACACTTTGAAAAGCATGAAGTTTTGGTTTGTACAGCAAGTCAAGCTTTGCCAGGTTTGTCTGCAATTTTATTTCTCTAAGTGGGACATTATCCCTGTTACGGAAGCCCGGATTTTATCACAATAAAATTATTCTCAGCATTGGTTTTCCCTATGAGGTTTTTCTAGGGGTTTATACCCAAAAATATTGGTGTTTTTATGTTCTTGATTTTGGTTTCCTTGTTTATGTGTACGTTGCATGTCTAGTTGATTACTTAGTTGTGATTTGATTCAATAAGTGATTTATTTGGAATTAACAGTTGAATGTTGAGTAGGATATATTTCAACACATTCCATTTGGAAGATGAAACCAAAGATAAAGTGGGAAGTATTGAATATCATCTGGTCTTAACAGATTTTGAATATTTTTTTAGGGAGATCCCAGGATTTCCACCAAAGAGAGACATTGATTTCTCTATTGATTTGGTGCTAGGAGCTTCCCTAGTGTCCAAGACACCTTATAGGATAGACACACCAGAGTTGAAGGAGTTTCATATGGAATTTGAAGAGCTATTGAAGAAGGGGTATATACACCCAAGTGTGTCACCTTGGGGAGCCCCAATGTTGTTTGTAAAGAATAAGGATGGAACATTCATGATGTGTATTTATTTCAAGAAGTTGGGTTACCATAAAGAAAAAATATCCTTTGCCAAGGTTTGATGATTTATTCGATCAGTTGAAAGGTGAACAAATATTTTCCAATATTGACTTGAGATTATGTTATCATCAAGTGATGATAAGTGGAGAAGGAATCAACAAGAAAACGTTCAGGACAATATATGAGAATTATGAATTCACGATAGTACCATTTGGACTATCAAATGCCCCCCAAAAAATTATGTGCTTGATGAATGGAGTGTTCAAGGATTACCTGGATAAATTTGCGATTGTGTTCCTATATGATATACTCATCTAATCTAAGTCAGGATAGAAACATGAGAAACATTTTAGAATGGCGTTGCAAGTTTTAAGAGAGCATAAATTGTATGCTAAGCTAAGTAAGTGCATCTTTTATCAAAAGAAGATTCACTACTTGGGGCATATAATTTCATCAGAAGGGATAGTAGTGGATCTTTAGAAGATAGAGGCCATTAGAGGATGGTTAGCACCAATAAATGTGATATAGGTAAGATTATTCATGGGTCTTTCCGGTTATTATCAAATATTCATAAAAGGATTTTAAAAAATTGCAAGCGCAATCACTTCTTCACAAAATAAGGGAGAAACAATTGAATGGAATTCCAAGTGTGAAGAGAGATTTCAACAACTGAAATACATATTGACAAGTGTATCAATATTGAATATTGCATATCTGGATGAAGATTTTGTGGTGTAAACTCATGCATGCAAGGAAGGACTCGATGGATTCATTATGAAAAAGGATCATGTGGTATGTTATGAGTCCAGAAAATTAAAAGAGCACGAGAGAGATTATGCTACTCATGATCTAGAGTTAACAAAAAATGTGCATGCATTAAAAATGTGGAGACATTATCTCATGGAGAGAAAATTTGAGCTAAGGGAAGACCACTCTGTTCTAGAACATTTTTGGGGGCAACCACATTAAATGCAAGCCAAACTAGATGGATTAAATTTATTAGTGAGTATGACTTTGAGATTAAGCATATAAAAGAAAAGGAAAATCAAGTGGTTGATGCACTCAGCATGAGAGATCATGAAGTGCATATTGCAACCATTAGCATGTACTGGAATGTTCTAAAAGATAAAATTGTTGCAACAAGAAATTCAAATCAAGAATATTTAAAAATAAAAGAAACATTACATCAAAGTAATTCTTAGTAGAAATTTAATTATTATGAGTTGAAAGAAGATGGAATTCTCATGCACAAAGGAAAGGTATATGTGTAAAATTCTAGTGAGATATATGAAAAATGAAGTGTTGAGGGAAATGGACAATGTGCAATATGTTGGGAACTATTGGTGTTGTGTGCGGTTTGTAAGACCCTAGGTTCGGTATATATATGACCAACAAAACCCACTAGACACCGACCCTTTTGGAATCACCTACTTGTGCAGATGAAGTCTCACCCGTGGTATTTATTGGGATTACGAGAACTAGGATTCTACAGTATTGAGGGAATGATTGGAAATCAATTGATTCATTCTTTCTTATTATGTCACTACACATAATATTGTCCTTCCTCTTTGTTAACTTACTTTGTGATTCATATTCATACTATCATGTTATTCCAAATTCATATATACTTCATTTTTTTAATAGTTATGAACATTGCACCATAATTTACCATAAGACAAATCTATTCTATGAGGAATTCAAAAAGAGTTCCTAAGAAAACATAGAAAAGACACACAACACAAGATTCAATATCATCTCTTTAACATTCCTTTATTAATTATTCTCATCAACAGACTATTACATTCAAGAACTTCGGAACCCAATCATATGGAGGAAACCCTAACAATGAACCATAACTCGCTAGAGAGGAATAGAGGAACCCCTAATGATGAACCATAACTCTCCATAGAGGAACCAAAGAACCCCATTTTCCCAACCTGTTACATATTTATACATAAATATAGGGCTAAAAACCCTAATCTGTTTGTCCCAAAAATACCCCATTACAATGCATACTTCCATTAGCTAATTGGATATTCGTGTTGTTTTTCCCTTTGCATGATGCTTTTCTATTATTTTTCTATTTTTGGAATTTCAGGTTGTCATCCTTCTGTCATGATTTATTCTCTCTCTTTCTTATCTTTCTTTATTCTTTGTTGGATATATTCTTCTATTTTCTTTATTCTCTTGTCTTCACATTGTCTTGATTCTGCACACTTTCCTCCTTCTATGCATTTTCCTCCTGGATGCACCTTGTCTTTCTGCTCCATAGATTTCCTTCTTCTTCCATGCATTTTTCCTCTACTTAGTATTTTCCCAAAAACTGTATCAAAACTACAAAACTATTTCAAAAGCCACCTTTCCAACAGCCCCCCAACACCTAGATGTGGCTCATTCCAAGACACTAAATCCTGATTCCTACTCTTCCATGCTGACATGAAGTTTTGAGGGGTATCGTTTGCTACTTCTACCTCTTTGATTATTGTGGCCTATATTTTTTCTCTCTCCTCTCATAGTTTTTTTCATTCTCCCTCTATCCTCTTAATGTTTGGAATTGTTGTCATTTCCATTCTTTCTCTACCTTTGTGCACTTCTAATGGTATTCCTAGCATATTCCTCGACTGTAAGTTCTAGATCTGCTCCCTGAATTCCTTAATGACTTCATCAATATTTATCACTTTCTCCTCCATAGTAGCTTCGACTACTATAGGAACTTCTGGAATTTCCTTATATAACTTTTGGACCATTGCTTGGGTTTTCTGTGCTATGCCCTCAACTTCATTCTTTTCCTTAAGGGATTTATTCACCCTTTTTTTGGCCTCAGATTTGTCCTTCATGACCTCCACTACTTGGCCTTCAAAATCCTTCTTTTGTTGGAGTGTATCCTCATAATATTGTTGTAATTGATATCTTTCATCCTTCATTTTGACTAGATCCTGCGTCGCTTCCTCCCCTCTGGTCTTAATTTCCTATAATAGGTATGTCTGCCAATCTTGTATTCTACACATGGGAATCCTTGATATGACTATATTGAGATATCACAACACATTTATTTTCTCCTATAACTCTTCCATTGGAAGCTCCAGTGCATCTGTCTCAATCTGTAAAGTTCTATGCCTTATTGTTAGTTGTTTCAAGGCCGATTGTGCACTTCCTTCTTCTCTCCTTGGCCCTATGGACAGTCCTTCCATGGACTTGTACTCTTTCATAATGCGTGTTGGTTACAAAATCTCTTGGAGTACTCCTATATTTGATCTTTCACTTTCTTTTGTTTCTCTTCTTTCTTCCTTGTTGCTTCTTCCCATATTTATTCTTTGGTATCTTGTATCTGGTAGTCAAATTTGTCCATATCATAATTAGTTAATATATAGAATGGGGTCTCTCTATGTGCCTTAATTTTCTTGCACGCCCCCTACTTGTTCTTTTCCTGTATCCTTCCTTTTTATTCCTGCCTCAAGGCCTTTCGATGGGCCAGGAATATCACTTGTGCCATTAGTTTGATCATTTCCTTGCTCGTCACCATGTTCCTCATCACTTTTTTCTTGTTCTTCCTCCTCTTATGATTGCCTTGTCTTTTCTACTGGGCTCTTCCAATCCTCCTCCTGGTCATTGAGTATCAATTTTGCATTCTCTTTTGTCAACCAATAACTATTTGGAAACCATTGTCGTGTTGGATCCTTCTTGGTCTGCACATACATATGGTGCATACCTGCTCTAAATCATGAGATATCCTTGTATGAAGCTATTGTTTATAATGATATGTGAGGTGTGTGTGCAACTAAATAGGTAATTTTTTCCAAGTAGACAAAAAATGTGCCTTACTGTCGTTTTTCCTTCTCTTAATTGTTGATTTCCATAAATTGTCATACTTCGTAGCCAAATTGTTGCTACCTAATGTGCACATGCACATGTAATACCAAGTTTCTTTCCACCCTACCAATGCAATTAATATTAGGAACCATGCGTAATGGAATTTAGTCCCTTTTTCTTGGGCCTCTGTACAATCCTGTAAAAACAAGTTCATCATGACGGTGTACTACTTCATTTGGACCCCTTCCACACACTTCTCAGTGGGTGTAATGACTGTAGCTGGGAATTCATGTTTGCGAAATTTTCACAGATGCTTATAGGTCAATACCTGTGTCGCAAACCTCAAATTTTTATCATTGATTCTCTTAACATCCAAACCCTTATTTCCTCTAAATGTATGGAATTTCTCTTTCATTGACTAGGAGAGGGCTTGCTCTCTTGCCTTGTTGAACAATATTCTTGGATCCTTGCCAGCTTTTGGTAGACCTGTAATACATGCAATTAGCGTAGTATCGATTTATATGGGGGGATAAATCCAAATTGTCCCCCATGAACATATCTTAGTAATACCTCCACGTAGACATTAATTTCCTTACTCTGCCCGAAATGTAGATTTTTATAACAAGTTCATTATTCCTACTTTCTCCAACCACGACGCCCATTCGTGTGGCTCTAACAGGACTGCTCCTGTGGCGAGGATTCTCCTAGTGCACAAATATTCATTGCTTTCCAACTCATGGAATTTATGTGCATTAGCAATATCACGGTCCATAAAATTAAGGCTATAAACCTTCTCGAGCATATCTTCTTCACTACTTACACCAGCCAAAACTGGTGCTATTGGTAATGGGTACTTCCCATTGGATGGTACATTGACAGGTGGTGCATTTTCCATATTTAAAGACATGTGTTCTCTATGAAATTCTTCATGTGGCATCGAAGTCGAAGCTTCGGATACCTCCTCGACCTTTGGTGTCACCACTGGTCACTTCACCTATTTCCTCGTTGCTACAAACAATGCTCCAACTTTGGGTGGTGCCATTCCACTTTTGTGACATATTCCTATACTGTATCTATGTCTCTTTGCGGGTAGTTGTATCTCGGATCTAGTACTCTCAATTCCTCTCTGGTTTTCTCTGTTTTCTCCCACTCGCATGCAACAATGACTTAAAATTATCGACTTCCTATTGTTTTTGTGTCTTCGTTCCAACTGTACCTATCTCATCTAGCCTTAAATTCCTTTTCTAATCCACCACCATGGTTGATGATTTGTTAACTAAATGCTCCTTTATTACCAAATCTTTCGTGTGATTTTTCTCTCGTAATGTCGACCTGTCATGATTTCTGGTGAATTTTTCCATTTAAGACTTACACGATGCTTTTATGACCTATCACTCCTGCTTCATAAGTGTCGTTTTCATGCTTTAATGATTTTAATGACATTTTCATTTCCAAACTGCGCAGTGATTCTTTTTTGTTTTATCTGTGTGCTTCCCTGGTACTCAAACACTCTTTTTATTTTTACTATATCTACTTTTTATTTGATTTTCTTCCTTTTATACTTTTTATTTGTTTTTCTTTGTTTTTCTTGCTACTATGGTACAACTACTATAATACACGTGTTTTGGCACAACTCAGATTATTGTGCACATTGTTGGTTTTCTGTATAGATTTTTAGACGACTTCCTTTCACCATTCCTTCAAATAATTCTCCATTCAAGGTTTCCAACCACGCAACACCTATCTTTGTTACTTGTTGAATCACATAGGGTCCTAACCAGTGCATTCTAAACTTTCATGGATGTTTCATAAACTTGTTGTCATAGAGTAGTACCAGATCTCCTACTTGAAACTTATTTTTTTTAATGTGTCGATCATGCCAATCCTTCTCTCTTGATTTTTGAACCTGCTGATGGAAACTTGTGACAAAAGGATCCTCCTCAAGTTGTACTAATTGTCCCAATCTCTCCTCTATTGCAGTGGTGTATGATATCTCAATGATTGTTGCAATGCACAAGCTAGGGAGAATAAATACCATAGGAATTATTGCTTCTTTCCCATAGACCAACCTGAAAGGTGTCTACCCTATCAGCTTCTTACTTGTAGTTCTGTAAGCCCACAATACTGCAGGAACTTTTAAGTCCCAATCATCTCTCCCTACATTGCAAATTTTTGTTAAGGAATTCTCCAAGATTTGATTGAAAGCCTCCATTGTTCCATTCACTTGAGAATGATACAGGGTACTCTTATGATGATGGATTTGGAACTCCTTAGTCAATGTTTCAATTTTATAGTTCAGAAAGTGTGTACCTTCATCACTAAGTAATATGCGCAAACATCCAAACCTTGTGACTAAATTCTCAAATAGAAATTGCACAATATTCTCCACAGTGCAGTCTATAATGGGTGTTTCTTCTTCCCACCTTGTCAAATACTATGTCACAGTGAATATGTACCTTGCCCCTAATCTTCTTTCTTGTGGGTTGATTGGCCCCACAAAGTCTATTGCCCATTTCTCAAATGCTTTCACCGTAACCTGTGGATTCAAAGGCATTTCATCCCTCTTAGATGGATTTTCCACTCGTTGGCATACATCGCATGACTGACATTACTCCCTCATATCATTGTGAAGTGTAGGCCACCAAAGCCCTATGAAAAAAATAGTTTGTGCAGTTTCTCTACCTACATAATGTCCTCCTGCAATCTCGTCATGTGCTTCTTCAAGTATCATCGGTCTCTCATGTTCCAACACACAACGTCTCAATATTCCATCTACACCCAACTTGTATAAATTCCCTACAATTAGATGATAATCTATTTATTTCACTACCAATTGTTTCTTCTACGCTATTGTCATCTCAGATGGAGTCATTATTGTACTTATAAATTGTACGATGTCCGATAAGTAATCACCCACCATCTTTACCGCAAATAGTTGTGCTTATGGGAAGATATCATCTAAATTTCATGCATATTCTCCTGAAAATATGTGTGATAGATGATTTGGTCTTGCATTCAGCTTCCCTGGTTTCACTACAACCTCAAAGTCATATTCCTAAAATAATAATAGCCATTTGCATATTTTCCCCCCCAACACTAGCTTGTTGATTAAGTATTTTAATGCCAAATGGTATATATACATCTTAAAGTGAGACCCCAATAAATAATGTCTGAAATTTTGTAGCACATAGACCATCTCCAATCCTTCTCAGTCCATGGTAGTATAATTCTTCTCTGTTATAGATAACTTCCTACTTGAAAAATAAATTGGGTGATCTATGTCTCCTTACCCTGGTTGGGATTGTACTACGCCCAATGTTATGGATGATGCATCTACATGTGCATGGAACTCTTTGTTCCAATCAGGAAAGATAAAAATTGATGAGGTTACCAGTTTCTATTTGAAGGTGTCCAACCCCTTCTAACAGTCCTCGTTCCATTGAAACTTCTCTTCCTTCTTCAGTAAATTTTCCATTGGTGCTCTGATCTGCACATATCCTTTGATAAATATCTTCTAATAACCTATATGACCCAACATTTCCCTCAACTTTCTAACTGATGTAGGAGGTTCTAAATCCATAATTACTGCAATCTTAGCTGGATCTAGTAATAGTCCTTGTTTTCACACTACATGTCCCAACATAATTCCAAACGATGTGTAAAATATACACTTCTTAAGGTTCATTGAAATATGACACTGTTTGCACCAATCCAACATGATCCCAAGGGCTTATATATGATCCTTCAGTAGAATGAACATCGTCCAATCATCCAAGTATACTTATAGGAACTTATGGATGAACTCCTTGAATGTTGCAACCACTACTATGGAAAACACCGCAGGGGAATTCTTCAATTCAAATGGCATAACTGTATATTGATAAATCCCCCACTCCGACGTAAAAGTGGTTTTGTGTTGATCCTCCTGCACAATTTTTATTTGATGGCACCTAGAGAATCCATCTACGAAAGAATAAATCTCTTGTTCTCTTACATTCTCTTGTACCTCATCCGTGAATGGTGTTGGAAATGGGTCATGTAAGCATGTGTCATTCAACTTCTTTAGATCCACGTAGATATTGATTCCTCCTACCTTTTTTTCCTGCAATACCATTCGAGTGATCTATTTGGATTCCTCTATCGATTCAATAATTCATGTGTCCAACATCATGTCTATTTCGACCTTCACTTTCTCCTTGTACCTTGGATTTAACGTGTAATGTCTCTGTCATACTGGATTAGCTCCTGGTTTCAATGGGATATTCATCTCGCCTAAGTCTCCTACTATTCCCTTCATCTCTGAAAATTTCATTGGGAATAGGTCCTCATATTTTTGTAGTAAGTATGCAATCTTCTCAACTGTCTCATCACTCCAATATTATCCTATCTGCGTAAACTTGGGATTCTAGGTCGTCCCAATGTTTACCTTCCATGTCTTTATAGGTCGTGTATATGCGAAAGATTCAAGATCCGGCCTTTCTACTACTTATTCTCCTTCTATATCATGTACTTTTATATTTTTGGGATCCTATTCATAATGCTCCTCTTTAGCTACATTGTATCACTCCAATATCTCATGGATAGTCATCTTGGCACTGTGCACACTGCATATTGGTACCACCTCCATCATCCCTTCTTCCAAGAATATATTTTTTCAGAGATCTTGTATCACTTCATCTATTGATGGATATTCATGTTCAAATGTGAACATTATTTTGAACCTGTGGACCATTTCTTCACATCCTGCTATCTCCCTGCACATTTCCAATTCCAAATACCAGTTCTTCGAAATTGTGTCTAGTGTGTGTATAAATTTGTGCCTCCATTATGTTTCCAATATTGAACTCCATAAAGCCTTGCACTATTCAACATGATCTGTTGGATCAATCTCTCCTGTGTACTTCTACATATTTTTTTCTTCCTCGACTAAAAACCTTATCTTCATTAGTCTGTTGCACTGTGAGCAGTCTTTCATTTCCACTCTGTGTGCAACCCACCATATAGTTGGATCCACCTTTAGGACAACATCTAGTGCTAACAACGTTTTTTTTTCTGGTACTTTCAATTCAAATGCCTTTACAAACATGCTTATATCAGTTAAACCATCATACCTAGGTGGATCACATAGCTTTGTTCCAATCCAATGCAAGGATCAGGTTATGCATGTACATCATCTATTTGACACTTTGTGCATCCTTTGTTGCCAATGTTCTAGACTAGCTTATGGATTTGATGCACACGAACTAATGCTTCTCCAACTCAATGCACCATCCATTGTCAGGTTGACATGATCCTCCATCCATGTAGTCATGTTATATAAATTGTCATTGTCATTCCCTCTTGTTGGCTATATGTATCTTTTTCCTTCTAATGGGTCCAAGGGTGCAATAACTCTTAAGTATCCAACCTAAAATATCATCTCCCTCCTCTTCAAGTTGATGATCTATTGGTTATCAAAATCCCATTCCAGTCTCATTAGTATTGGATATGTTTTATTATCGTCCATGATCTCAATAACTTCAAAGTATGCCATGATACACACCCCATCTATGTTCACAGGTACTCCTGTCAAATGACCAATTGAGACTTTAATGTGCTAATTTGCGATCCTTAAATGAATAGGATACCATACTAACTTGGTTTTTCCCATCATATCCCATGTATGCTTAGGTAAAACATTCACGTCATATCCCAAGTCCAAAATGACATGATCTACATCATACTCCCCAATCTGCGCACTGAATCTGAATTCTCCATTGGTTCTCTTCCTATGTAGTACCTGATTTACCATCCCTTGGGAGATAGGAGTTTTCGATCCCTTTGTGCAGTGATCAATAATGTCATATAATGTACTCAATAGAGTTTCATCTTTAATTATCTCTACACAACTCCTCAAGAATTATGTTAGTGTGCTTACCTTTTCAGTCAGTTTCTCTAGCATAGTACGATCTTCTGCACGAGGTGTAGATGATTTTGATGCTCCCCAATCCTATCCAAGTAATTATTTTCTCAATTTTTGATATGTCTCCCTTTCCTATTGAGGATCAAAGTTTGGAACAAGCCTTGCTGACTTCCTTACCCATTGCTCGGTCTACTTTCCTCCATTTTTCATATCATCCCCTATTCTAGATCCTCCACGCGTAACCACTGCCACTCTTGGTACTTCATTGCGTCTTTCAGCTGATATATTTTGAACATTCTAATTTGGATTATGATTTTGGTTTCCTTTGGCCTGACATTTCACAACTATTTGAGGAAAATATTATGTCATGTGATCCAATGCTCTGCAGTATATACACGTTGTACATGGATTTTGACAGTCCTGTGCCAAGTGTCTAGGTTGATTGCAGTTATAACATATAATCGGTCCTCTTCCTCCTCTACCAAAATTCCCTCTACCTCAACCTCTACCAAATTTTCCTTTGTTCCCTTGATTGGAACCTTTTTTATAGTTATATTGTGAACCACCCTCTTCTGCTGCAACATTCTATTGATGGATCTTATACATATCTGATGGGCACTTCATCATTAATTCGAATGCATGGAAATCCATTTCCTCATGTCCCACTTATTTTCAAAAGTTACAGAACAAGTTGCTTGGGGTACTTTGATATTTTTGTAGTAATGGACACTCCATTGGGTGATGACCCCATTTCTTACATATCTCACAATATCCTCCTCCCAGTAATGGATTCAACACTCCTATCGACAAATACTGCACAAATGGTAGAAATTTGTCCTTATGATGGCCTTCAATCCTATATTTTGTACACTATACTTTATCATGTTTCTCCTTTCCCTTTTTCAGTTATGTTAGTTGAATTTTCAATGAAGCCAACTCTGTCTAAACTTGCATCTTCCCTCCACTATCTCCCACCGGGGATGATTCCAATTTCATTACAATTTCTAGCACCTTAGGCTACAACACAACCTTATGTTGAATAAATGGACTATGAATGTGTGGTAGAAGCCCTGCAATAAACCATTCGTGATGTTTTTGATGTGGGATATGGAAAGTCAGTCTACCCATCACATCCTTAAATCTAAAATCAAATTCCCATACCGACTCTATTTGTACTTGTTTAATCTCCTTCAATTACTATGAATATGACTTTGGATTATTGAAATATTTCAACAAATCTTTCTTTATTTCTCCCAAAGTCTTCACATGTCCTACATGCGTGATACTATGCAAATCATAAACCATACTAGCGCACAACTTCTAAATGTCGTCGCTAATTGTGCAATATTCACAACTGTTGATACTAAGAGGGGGGTGAATCAGTATCAAGTACAATTTAAAACCTTTTTCAACTTATACTTAAACCATTCAACTATATCCAATGAGAAATGAACAATAGAATAAGAGTTACACCAATACACCACAATACACCATGCACAATATATGAGA